>VWZP01007715.1:2591515-2670976 GCA_013396995.1 Dicaeum eximium | reverse complement strand
CTTTCTTTCTTTCTTTCTTTTTTCCTTCCTCCTCTCCTCTCCTCTCCTTCCTCTCAAAAACACTTGCTATACCATTTCATCTTCTCTAAGCAGTTGTCCAATCCTACAGAGATTTTGCACAGAATAGAATTTCTACTGCCTGCTAATGATGAAGGGGGAAGTTCCCAAGATTTCTCTTCTCTTTTTTTGGAAAAAAAAAGAGACCAAACAACAGCATTTGCTTACATCTCTAGGTTTCTTCCATTGCCCATATTTTTCCTCCCAATTCTCTACTCCTGTGCGCTCTCACGTGCTTTTTCCTATTCCATTCTTATGACTTTTCTTCTTCATCATCTTTCTTTCTTGGATTCTAGACTAACTCCTGCAGCATAAACTTCCTCAGATGTTTGACTCCTCTACTGGGATTTCATAAGGGCTATAGTAAGGAAGTTGCAGCCTCATTCTGTAAAGGCCTGATCCACTCCTTGCAAAGACAAACTGACTTCAGAGATCAAGAACATTTTTGAGTGTGATTGTTAATGAACACTGAATGGACTCAAGACTCACCAGATATACCCAGGGCAGGGCAGAATCAGGTCTTTATCCCACTACATGAAAAGTTATGGTGCTGCTAAATGTCACAGCTGGGTAATGTGTGAGCTTGGGGCTTGACACCACATTTCACTGCCTGCAAGGGTTCCCTGCCTGGTTGAGACTATTTGATTTTGGAGCTCAGTTATCAAAGAACTGCAAAACAGCTGAGGTGGAAGGGGCCCCTGGAGATAATCTGGTCCAGCCCCACTGCTCAGGCAAGGCCACCTACACCTACATCATGTCCAGATGCCTTTAGAATATTTCCAGGGATGGAGACTCCATTAGCTCCCTTACCAACCTATGCCAGTGCAAACTGGCTTGGGTGGAAAATCCTTTTGGAATCCCAAGCTCAAAATACCTAAGGGATACCTTTTTATTACATTTTTAAAAAACACCCAAATCTATTTCTTCTATTTATTTTAAAACTAATGACAGTGATTGTTCCCATCTTGGGGCACATATACAGATTCCAGATCCTCAGCTTTTTCATTATTCTCAGTGCTACTCACAGGTCATCAAACTGAGAAGTCCTGCAGTATCAGGTCCTAACAAAGTACATTGTGCATGATCCCCATACAGATACTGTTGTCCTGTAGATGTTGTATTGTTGTCCTCATACAGAAGAGGAACATCACATTTATGTGTGTCACCCATTTTGGCAAACAACAGCCAGAGACTGCGTGTTGTGCTATGTGGACCTTTGGCTGGAACCAGCAGAGAATTCATTTATTTTGGTAAATGCTCAGTGTTATTTCTTGAGGTTTGACCTCAAAATCATTCATATTTGGATAGAAAATGGTGGAGAAGTAGCACTCAGCTATCCTGAATGTGAAGATAAAGCAAAGAAATTTGACCCCTAGTGCTGACTGTTTATGTTGCAATACAGGACCATGCTGTGTGTTCAGCACACTGAAGCATTAAGTCCTAGGTGCAATAAAATTAAAACTGAGGCTAGAAAGTAAAAGTGAATACAAAACCAGAATTGCCTAATTCTGTCAATAGTTCAAAAGGAAGATCTAGTGCTAGAAGCTACTGAGTACTTCACATTGTTACCTATTTAAATATATGAAAAGAAAGATAGACATTGAAAATATAGAATAGAAAAATATGATTATTTTTTATCCAGTTGCAAGTTTTCCTATGATAAAGGGCTTACAGGACATTGAATATTCAGTCAGCTCAGAATACCTTTGAGAAGAGTCTGTCCAGGGACACTGTTGTTTGCAAATTCTGACCCTCAATTTTCATATGTAAATCTATGGTGCTCCCTGTTTCACTACCCAGAGAATATTCTTCAAGTAATTTTTGATCTTTATTGTCTTCAGTTAATGACATGAATATGCTCTCCTTGTGTTAGAAACTTTTTTTTTTACAAAACACAAAAGTTTAAGTTTGCTATGTAGGCAAAAAAATCCTACTTTTTATAGAAAAAATTCCTTTTACTGCCTTGGGTTTTTGTTTTTACTGTATTCGTTGTAAATGCAGTATATTTTAATGCATACTTATGAGGACTAACATAAACCTGAGAACCTTATTCTTCTTCCAGTGAATCCACTGGCAAATCATCTCCAAATGCCAGTACAACTAGAATGGATAGACTTTACAATTTGGCTGGGAAAGAAACAAACAAGGTCCTGACAAATCTCAAAGCCTGGAAAAAAAGTCTGAATATAATTTGGCAGAACAGGATGCTTTACAATTTTCCTGAAGGAATGTTTGCAACTAACAATTCACGAGTTCATCACAGTATCTCTAATGCTTGTGAAAACCCATTTCCCATACCAGCCTGGGGAGTTGCATAAGGCACTTTGGGGAAGAGGCTTTTCTTTGTGTTTTAATTGTGAATGTGCAGCTCAGCACTCCAGGTGGGCAGCAATTCCAAAGAGGAAACAAGGAAACACAGCATTTTCTGGGATATGTAAAAAGCAACACAGCTCACCTTTTCTCCTCTCTGCAGCCGAGTGCAGCCGTCCGGGTACCAAGACCACAGGAAAGCTTTATGTGGCAAAGGTCCCTCTGTTTGGCTCCTTTTTAGCTCTCCCCTTTTTAACAGCTGGTGTTTCCAAGAACAGAGTTGAAAGGCTGAGACAGATTTTCATTTTTAATAACTGAGCTTCAGGTTCCCCGGGAAAAAAATGTTCTCCACTGGAGACAAGAAGGTCCTGTGTCACCCAAATTCTTTACTTATTAAAGAGATAGATGAGATCCTCTTACAAAACTACAGTAAAGTATCTCCTTAAATCTGGAGAGGTGTTTGCTATGTCTTTTTTGCAATCTTTGTTTCATTTTTGTGGCTACCTCATCAAAGTCCAGCAGGTCATGCACTGCTGGGACTGACAGGGCAGGAAGAGCTGCAGAGGGCAGGGAAATGGTGAGGTGATGCCTGCATCCCAGCTCTGCAAAAGACACAATACTGCGGTGGGATCCACTCACATGCTTTGTGCTTCAGGTTCTACAGGTGCACAGTAGTAGATGGACAATTCTGTTGTGGAAAACATGCTGAGTTCCTTCAAAAGGTGCCAGCAGGTGGCAAGTAATACTTTTGTCCATTCTGTTAAATGGAGGTTATCTTCCTTCAAACCTCCCATCCTCCCTCCCTGCCTGGTGCTGAGGGTTTGCAGAGGCAGAGCAGATTGACACCTGTGAAAAACTCATAATAGAACATGAAACTCTCTGGACCAATTTTCATTACTTGTTTCCAATTATTTGAATGATCTATGTTGAGAGAAGAGAGGAAGAGGAGAGAAGAGAAGAGAAAAGAGAAGAGAAGGGAAAGGAAGAGAAGAGAAGAGAGAAGAGAAGAGAAGAGAAGAGAGAAGAGAAGAGAAGAGAAGAGAGAAGAGAAGAGAAGAGAAGAGAGAAGAGAAGAGAAGAGAAGAGAGAAGAGAAGAGAAGAGAAGAGAGAAGAGAAGAGAAGAGAAGAGAGAAGAGAAGAGAAGAGAAGAGAGAAGAGAAGAGAAGAGAAGAGAGAAGAGAAGAGAAGAGAAGAGAGAAGAGAAGAGAAGAGAAGAGAGAAGAGAAGAGAAGAGAAGAGAGAAGAGAAGAGAAGAGAAGAGAGAAGAGAAGAGAAGAGAAGAGAGAAGAGAAGAGAAGAGAAGAGAGAAGAGAAGAGAAGAGAAGAGAGAAGAGAAGAGAAGAGAAGAGAGAAGAGAAGAGAAGAGAAGAGAGAAGAGAAGAAGAAAGGAAAGGAAAGGAAAGGAATGGAATTTTGGGGGATGCTCAGTGAAAATTGAGCAGTCTGTAACAAACAAAGAAACAAAAAAAAAAAACCAAAAAACTGAAGCACAAGAGTTGTCTGCTCTTTAAAGGGAGACTTCAACATAATGGCTTAAAAAAATTCCATGGAAAAAACAATCTGCAATTGAACAAATAGCACAGTGGTTCAAAGGACTGCTTTATTGAAAAGTCCCTAAGCCCCGTATGGTCAGCTTTTCAAATGTCCATCTGTACCTTGGGTATAGAAGTCCTACCTGAGCATTGCCTCATATTTTAAAATCTTGCCCAGAACTTCTGATTAGAAGCAAACTTAGGGGGAAAACAAGTGGCGAACAAAAGTGGGGAGGTTGAAAGGCGATCAGGCAACCGTGCAGAAGCTTGGGGCAATTGAAGCTCCTGAGCATTTCACATAGAGAGCAGGCTCACTGCTGGCTTCAGAGGAGCGGCAGGAGGAGAGGGTGGAGAAGGGGGGAGAAGCCAGGGTGAGCAGAGGCAGGCAGTGGCCCAGAGAGGTGGATCCCACCTTCCAGCGGCTGCAAGGCAAGGGGCAGGGGGAAGCTGTGAGCAGATGGGCAGGCAGCACCCTGCCTCTCTGTATTTGTGCCTCAGGGTTGGTTTGTTCACTCCCTGGGGAAGCACCCTGCCTTCCCCTCTGGTGCTGCACAGCCCCTCTTCTGACCTAAATCATTACTCCCTTTCTAGGGGGACTAGCCAAAAGGACTATTTCTGGTTAAATTGACTTTCATATTCTTTCTCCCTTTCTTTTGTTATTCTGCTACTTTTCCACCTCTCTGCTTATTTGCTAATGTTGCCTCCCCTCTTGTCTTTTCTTCCTCTCATCTGCTTTGCTGCTGTGCCAGTCTCTTTGCTTTCTACCACCACCTGGTCTCATTTTTCAGTCTTTCTCTTGCTCTTTCCTGCCAAGGAAGGGGACCAGCAACTGGCCCCCAGCGCCGCCACAGAGCGTTACTAGCTGTAGTTTCTAGCTTTGGTGCTTTTTGTTGTCAAAGTGTGTTACAAGTAGTATTGTTATGGTAACTGAGAGGCTTGCAAGCCAGTGCCTGACCTACTTTATGGACAGCAAAGCTGAGATAGCTGTCTCATCTGCCTGCCTAACAATTTGTGCTATCAGTCCGAGATGCCAACTGGCTTTCCAAAATCATGGGGCAGGTTTGACAATTGCTATTTCTATGTGTGTTTTCCCCTGAACGCCTGTTCCTTCAGCATGTCCCACGGCTGATGTGTCTGTGGCCCCGGCAGCTCGGCGCAGCACTGGCAGGTGACGCCTTTACCCGAAACTGACGGCAAAGTGGGGCCCAAAAGCGGCAGCGCTGGAATCTTCCCTCCTTCTACCACAAGCAACAACACCTTTCCAGAGCCGGCTTGGTGGCCTGCAGCTCCGAACTGCTGAGTCACACTATTGTGTTTGGGCTTTTTGTAAAGCGCTGGACTATTTTCGAAGGGCAATCACAATGGAGGGATATGGCAGCTCCCGCGCAGGGCCCCCCTGGGAGCGCCGGGTCCCCGCAGGGCCGCGCTCGCCTTTGTGTGGCGCAGGCCCGAGGAAGCCCACACGGCCCCGCGCCTGAAGAATGCGCCGCTTGCTTCAATATTTCCTTTCAATTCACTGCTGCCGCTTTGGGAAGGGGTGGTTACAATATAGGAGAAAGGTTACATCTCGTGCCTTTTTGTGTATCGCCGTGCTGCGATAGCAATTTTGTACAGCCTTTCTGCTATAGCTGCGTGCTAAGGTGATTCTCTCAGAGCTCCCTTTCCCCATCCCCAAACTTCTACTGAAATCAGCAGATTTCTGTATGCAAGCTTCAGTCCTTAGTAATTTATTGTGGTTTACAGCAGATAACACTTTGGAAGTTTTTCTGAGGAGCTAACTACAAGTAAATTCAATTCTCAAGCGAAAGCAAAATTAGATCTGGCATGATCTGAAGGCAGAATGAAGGAATGAAAGATGGCTCAAAATAAATCTATAGGCAATCTTAGGCAAATCACCTTGCCTGGCTCAGGACTCCAACTTTCTATTGCTAAAATAAAGATTCAGTTTTAAGCATTACCCTTATAACTCTTCAAGAACTGAACAGAAAGCATACTAAAGATATGAAAATGGTTATTGTGTGTTATAGGACAGGTAATTTTCTTAATTTAAAGTCAAGCTCCAGATTATATTTGTGTTTATCCCAATTTTATGCTCATGTAACACCACTAAGTTTAGGGAATCTAATATTAAGCTGTGCTTACTGAAGAACAGAAGTAATCGATTTAGGTTTGATTAGTAAATCTCATGGCATAATAATGTCTTTGGTGTCATTTTACCCATTTCACTGTGTCTCCTCAACCTGTAAAGTCTTAATGTAAACAGAAGTGTTACCTAAATTCCAGCAGCATGTGAGTTTCTAAAGTTAAGTAACCTAACAGTACCTTGTCGTGCACCACCTCTACAATCTAATTTTCTTTTCAAGTCTAGTGTTTCTCCAGGGTATTCCACATTTAGGAGTATCCTACAAATGTTTCTGCATGTATTTAATGTATTAAAATGCAAAAAAAGAAAATGCATGATCCAGGCATTTTGATCCACTTGCATAGTGAATTTGTACTAATATGGAAGCTTACAAGACATAAATTTAAAGCCCTGTATTTGACTATTCATGAAAAGCACATAAGTGGAAGTTAGATAACTAATAGATAAAACAGATAACTGTTCTTTTTTGAGCACTTACTGAAGAAGTCTAAGTGACCTACTAGAATTAAAATATGATTTTTTACATCAAGCACACCTACCTACACCTCAAACAATTCTCCTCAGCATGGAAAAGAGGGAATTTGAGCAAAAAGATTCCACCGAAAAATTTCAACTAAAACTGACTTGCAACTCTTGTCAGATGACACTGCATACAAAGGGCAAAGGCTGATTTTCTTTGCATCCATTTGTCATGAATGTATCTCTACTGTTTAGCTCTTAGAGGATTGAGGGAAGGCTGTCACCAGCCAGCATGTCTGATGAGCAAGTGCCCTTCAGCACTTGCATCAGGGGGCTTGAAAGACCCCTGTGGGAAGCTAAAGAAGCAGACACCCCAGTTTGTGGGTTGAAGGTGGATTGGCATGTGCCTGGTAGAAGTCTCCTAACTATGAGGAAATGCTTACAAATCTTAAACAAGAGTATAAAAACAAACATAACTACAGGCAATCACATTAAGCCAAATTCATTCCTCGGAAGCCTTGCCGGGCTCTTACACTGCAGGGGTGAGTTTGGCTCAGTGTGTGACCTTATCTAAGGCTGGAGCCATGACATCTAATATGTACAGATATTAACACTGTATGTACTTGGAGCCTTTCACTTCTAAATGGATTGACAGATAAATTCGGTCTGGCACAGAGAAGTCAGGGTACCCTGGGTTTGTGCACGCGTGTACGTGCCGTGTGGCACAACCTATGCTCTCCGTGAGCGCCTAAATATAGAAAGTCAATCTATGCGGCGGGGCCGTGGGGGCAGGGGAGGCTTTGGCCCTGATCCATTACACCTGGCCTTTCTCGCACACCATGAAAATTTCATGTTGTTTTCCTCCAGTGTCTCCCGCGGTCTTTGTTCCTCTCAGGCCAGTGCTGACCAGCGTCCTCACAGCCAGGCTGCTGCAGGCTCCCTTTTGTTGCTCTTGCAACTTCTAATGAGCCGTCAATCAACAACCTTGTTTCTTCGAAGCTTATCTCGTGACTGCTGAGAGGGGCCAGGACTAGGGATAATGTGCAAGCTGGAAGAAAATACACCAAGAACATATTTAAAGTGCTTTTTTAGTTTCACAATCAAGATTTTTCTCCAAATTATTGTCACATTCAAGCTCTCACCGTTAAAAAAAGTTGCTCAGGATTAAAGCATATAAACAATTTGGTACTTAAGGATGAAGGAAGGGCAGTAATCTCTTTCCCTTATCGAAGTCATCAGATAAACAGGACAAATTACCTTGCGTCAGACTGGCTGGCAGGTCACCTTTTTTGGCAGAAAGAAAGGAGGCTCATTTCTAGAGATGAGTCAAAAGTGGAACCGTGCCGTTAACCCACAGAAGTTTTGAAGGGTTGATTACAAAACATGGTCTTGTTCTCCTTTAGGTCCATCTTTATTGTGTTTGTAACCCAGCTTCGTTACAGACCCATGGGGAGAAGTGAAAGACGCTGACAGGAGGTAAGGTGAGCTCTGAGGCAGCCAGACCTGGAGTGGTGCTATGAGGCACAGGGTCCCTGGCTCTGCTCAGAGTTACTTACTGAGCTGGGGCTTGTGAGGCAGAGCCTGGCAGAGCCTGGCCTCTCTTTTCTGCAACAAGACCAGACAGACTGTTTGAAGGCGTCACTAACACATCTCACCTGAATTAAGGCAGTGCTGCAGACCTGTGGAGCTACTTCCCTTGAAGTGCAAAGACCTGAAGGGAAGGCTAATGAAAAAGACAAGTGAGATTTTATAAGGTGTTTTAGCAGTATCAAGTTGTAGCTTTTTTAGGGAGAGAGGGAGGAAGGGAAATATTTTACTTAATATCTTGGTTTCCTGGAACAGTTTTAACATGATAAACAATTTCCATTTCTGAATGGAGGCTAACCAATACTTTGGATGCTCTCTATTACTTTGACCCTGTAAAATAAATCTTAGAAACCCAAGTGCCTCGTCACATCTCCCTTGTGGCGTGTATCTCCCCAGCACCTCTGTGCAGTGAGCTGATGCTCTACCTTTTACCATGATAAGGAACTGAAGCCCGAGGAAGCCAAGTGACTTGCCCAAGGCCAGACAGGAAGTCCATGGCAGGCAAGGACCATGCAGGCAGCTGGCACCCCTCATCCTTCACTGCACTTTACACCTTTGCAAAGTCAGCTACCATTCCGGTCTGACAGCATTTTCTACCCACTTGAGATTTTTTCATGCACTGGGTTAAATGCCAGATAGTCTTATAAACAGCTGAACAGCATTGTCAATTCAAACAATCCATTGTGAGCCTCTAGATATCTAGTGGTTTCTGGCACACCCAGAGCATGGACCAAAATATTATTTCTAACCATGGTGATGGAGGAGAAAACTTAGAAGGAAGTCTCAATACTGAAATGCAAGAAGTCAGGTAGAATGAATCCTACTACACAGTTATTACTTCTTACAAATGTAGTTTTAAAGCAAATGCTTGCTTTTTTTGTGACTTGGTCCTTGGCTGCCAGGTATTTGGCATTGCTAGTACTGATACTCCCTCACAGAACCGCAGTGAAAACATACTGACAGCAAAGCTGGTGCTGTGATTCAACTAGAACAGCCAGAGATGGCCAGAGAAGAGGTGCAAGGAGGTTGTGTGGTTGTGTGGTCAGGCAGGTGTGCAGTACAAAGGGTTACAAAGAGTACAGAGTGTTACAAATGAGTCTGTGCTATTCGCATATAACCTAAACAAGACTGACTGTACACACAGACTTTGAAGAGATGGAAATTTAGGGAAAGTTGTTCCAAGAGTTTGATTTTTCTTATGTGGACTTTTGCTCACGGCGTGACTGACTTACAGGTGTCTTGGAAGGGACATGAATAAGGACTTCACACAGTCTACTGGGCATGATGGCTTTCACACACTCTGAGTCACTGCCAGGCTCTTGCTGCACCATGCTTAAGGTAACAGAATTTGCAGGAGCTGTGAAGATGTGCAGGACAAGGATTCAAGGATGCCTCTTTGTTTCTTGGCATTTCCTGGTGTTGTAGCTATGCATCAGCAGTGACACAGGAGGCATGTGGCTCTCTCATCTTCCAGCCTTGCTTTTGAATGAAAGTGGTTACAGCTGCTCAGGCTTGTGCTTTGCTCTAATGATTAGGTTGGTTACAATGTCAAGTACGTGCCTGATGAGCCAGTTACTCGTGTCCAAAGGGATGACTACTCTTAGGAAATAACTCGGTGGCCATAAATAGCCATTGTAAGCAGCAGGTACCTAGCTCAAGGCCGCTCAAATACTTAAGTTCTGGGGAACAATAAGGCTCCACACTCACCCCAGCCTTCTTGCTTTCCTCTGGTATTCCCCTGCTCAGCACCCTGGCTGCTGTAAATCTCATTCCAGCTATCAGCTGCTCTAGGGCGTTGGCCATTTAATGGGGGCTCAGGAACTCAAAAGTGAGTGCCTATAAAGCAGCTGTGAAGATGTTTGGCAAAACCAGGACTTACTGTGTCTGGGCTTGGTGTATTAAAATGCACCTTTTTTTTTTTTCCAGCTTATGTATAGTAGCTGCTCTTAGACAGTGCAAACAATCCCTTACTACACAGAAAAAAGCCAGCCAGTGCTATCAGCACTGATACAGCTGATGCCAGTCTGCCTTTCTATCTCCTGTGAAGCTCTGTAGGATTTGAATGCAGTTAAAAGCTGTATGATCTACTGTCTTGCTGACCCTGTCTGACCCAGCAGTCTAGTGTAAAACAAACTGTGTGCTCCCCCACACGTGCTGGCCATGGGTGGGACAATAGAGCCTTTCCAGGTGATCCTGGCTAAACCCCTCTTCAGCCCTCTCCCTACAACCTGTCTTGCTGGTCATGTGGTTACAAGAATGGCAGGCCCTTACTCTTAATAATTGATTATGTACAGGCACCACAGGGGTCATTCAGCTGCTGGGCCATACGTGCAGTACTAGCAGATGTTCCCCATTTCCAGCAAAGCAAAGGAATTTTCTCTGGGCAAAATGTGGCCCTTGAGCTGCCAGTCAGAGCTCCCCTTTTATAGGTGAAATCTGAGACTTTCTGGGACTACAATGGAAGATCCTTTCTAAATGTCATCTCTAATTAGTCTATCACATAATATTTGGTAGTCCAGGAAGACTTTCTGTCTGACCATTTGGACATTTAGTGACCCCAGCTGTGCTGCACAGAGCTGGCTGCTGCTCGCAGGGTTCCTGTGCAGTGATGCCAATCATTGATCTTCTCTGAGGTGTGTGAGCACAAGAGCAAAGTGCTTCTGACAGGTCACAAGAAACCAGCAGCAGTTTTAAGACCAGACTTGGAACAGTTTGGTTTGGATTCTCAGGGTCAAGGACAGCAAATCTTTCGGCACAAAAAGCAGCTTTACAAGGACAGGGCCCTCATGTTCTTAAAACAGAAAACACTGTATAGGAAACATACAGAACATAAATGCCTCAAAGCTGAAGTGCAAACCCAAGGTCCTCAAAGTCCGAGGGACTGAGACCTCTAGATTTGCTCTTGTTTAATTGACAAATCAATTCAAATGGTGAAACTCTTTCCCAGTATGCTCCACTAAAACTGTCTTTGGGGTTGCAGCTGATACAGGAGATTTCCTTTTCAAAAGGGTAGGATCAAGAACCCCACCTAGAATAAATACATGTCAGCTCCTGAGACCTTTGTCTGTGGTTAGAGGAGAGCATGTCTTATTTAAAAGAAAAGTGAGAGAGAAAGGCTGTCTGAGTAGCAAGTAGGACAGAGCAGTCCTGTGTGAATAATTGAAGTGGAATCTGGAATGCACACCGCCACATCAGGAACTTCTGGAGACCAGGTCTCATCGGAAGAACTGGCTGACTGCAGAGGTAAGGGAGAAGTTTCTGGCCAAAACCTCTGTAGTCTCATCCTGAGGTGGAACAGAGACTCCAGGGTTGAAAGGGACACTGCTCGTAGCACAAAGTGTATGGGATTTGAAAACCAGGCACTGGTCCAGGGCCTGGACACAAGTTCACAAAGGGATCATTCAGTGATGCTAAGGATAGCCAGAAGCTTCCTCCAGAGGAAAGGATTCTAGGATTTCTGAAGCTGTGATACCACAGGAGATGAGAGACTCTAGAATGTGCTCATGCTCAGTTCAGTGTTGAGCATCCCTGAAAAGAGCTGGATGACATGATATTAGAGATATTTTTTATTCTTTGGCACTGCTGCTCTGAATGGTACAGGCAGCAATACAGCCTCAGAAGTGTCACAGTCTAGAGACATACCCTGACTGGCAGTTTCTTCAAATAACTAATGACATTGGTACTGCACTTGCTCAGTGCAGGCAAATTTTTCTTTGCTCTGCTCCTGGCATGGCCTCTATTGTGTGCTAAACTGCAAATCAGAGAGACTTCAGTCAAGAGGGAACTCCAATAGAAGTTTGTGGTGCACAAGGTGTCCTTCTTCAAGAAGGTAGCAGAAGCCTTTGTAGTCAACCTCTTCTGCAAAAAGGGTCAACCAGCACACCTGGCTGCTTTTCTGCTGGACAGCTTCCCCAGGCTTCCTCTTCCCCCAGCCTGTAGCACTGCCCGGGGTTGCTGTGACCCAAGTGCAGAACCTGGCACTTGGCCTTGTTGAACCTCATTCCATTGGTCTCAGCCCAGTGACCCAGCCTGTCCAGATCCTCTGCAGAGCCCTGCTACCCTTCAGCTGATCAACACCTGCAAAATGACTGAGGGGACACTGTCTCCTCCTTCAGGTGTTTGATAAAGATATTAAACAGGACAGATCCCAGTGCTGAGCCCTGAGTATCACCACTGTTTACCAGACCCCAGCTGGATGGGGCACCATGAACCATCACTCTGGGCCCAGCCATCCAGCCAGTTCTTAACCCAACGAGCAGTGCACCTCTCCAAGCCATGGGCTGCCGGTGTATCCAGGAGGATGCCATGGGAGACAGTGTCAAAGGTTTACTGGGGAACAAGGGGAATACAAGGGGAACAGGAAAGAGGAGGAGGATGACCTGGGATGTCTCTGAATGAAACTGTTTGAAATGCTCCTCTAATATTTTGTATTCATGCAGAAAGACTAGATTCACCATCTTTTCCTCACATCTTTACCCAAATTGGTTCCAAGCATTTCAGAGAAACAAGTAATTCCAGTGACAGCTTTTGTGAAGGTTTTCCTGGAAGTAAGTAATGGATTTCTAACCATTGATCAAAATTAGACAGCAAGTGTTACTGCTGAGATAAAGATTTAAATCCCAATAGAGCAGTACTCTTCTGAACTTATTGTTAACAGGCTACTGACAGCTTGTGTTCTGTGGAATCAATTAATTTGAACAAAATATCTATCCAAGACTTTCCAAGGCATAGAATTAGTTCACAAAACATTGTCAAGTTCAATCCATTAGCAGAAGTATACCTCGCAAGTTTTCTAGCTCTCCAATCAAATACCTTGGAATTAGAATAATCATCCTTGCTAATTTTAAAAAAGGATACAATTTTTGCTAGTGAATTTTAAAAGTTTCATAACTACAAATTTGCTTTTTTGCTACATACTCCTCTTTAAATCCAGTTTTCCAACAGTCACAAGAAGAAAAAAAAGAGCCAGAAATATTATATGTAGAGACTCAGACTGCTGCATCTCAGGAATAGGGAAGAGTTGAATGGGATGGGGGACAGTGTCTGCATAGTTGCAGTTCTAGGAGGAGAAAATGGTTTATTTAGTTGATTCCAAATGACCTGTCTTTCTTAGGTGTTCCCAGGATGCCCATCATATTAGCTCCATCTCAACTGTCTGGAAAAAAGTATGCAAAAGTGCTATTTGACCTCATTCCTTTATCTAATTTCATCTATCAAGAGTGTGCACAGCAATTTGGTATCTGAGCAACTCAGAGAAATTACATGAAGTCAACAACCTTCTTCAGAATCTCCTTTTTGTACTGGAAAAAACCAGTGCTTATAAACAAGGAAAACCAGATCAGCGTTCAGTGATACCCATAGGGAAAGTGTAGAGGATGAATAGGGGGAGCAGGGTTGTGGATAAAAGAAGTTCCACTTTCTGTGGAAGTCTTCCAACAGCCACATCATAGCCACTCATTAATTATAACCCAGCTGATACAGAACCCAACATGTTTGACATTCAGCACAATTGTCTTAAGATGTTTAACAGATGGTGAAAAGTGAACTTCAGGTAAATTGTTGGTCCCAGACTACTCAAATAGCAGCAGAGCCAGAGCTGCACTCCTTGGGCCTGGATCCAGGACAATAAATTCTCTGCACTGGACTTGAGGTAGCCTGGCAAGGAAGGTTTTATGCCTCAGTGGACTCCCTCAACACACAGATCTACTATGGAGGACAACTGCTTGTCACCTTCCCTCATCCCATCCTCCAAGTATACATTAGTGAAATGTCTGTTGACTGTGTTTTACTCAGGTGCAGCATATCCTACAATATCCCACTGTACACACCAATATCCCTGCTCACACACCAGAGATTGGGGAGGTGGATGGAAACACCCAGTTTGACACTTGAGCAACTGTCTCTAGGTAGAAAAGAAGCAAATATCCCAGGTCTTCAGACAGCTGGAACCTGGGACTGATCTGACAAGGATGGCTCTTAGCAGCACTGCTGGCTCGTCACCCTAAGACAAGCCCTCATACCCTCTCTCCTTCCCACCATGTGCCACCCCCTCCTCCTTTTTCATTGTAGCTGTTTGTGGGGTTGGATGGTGACCCAAACTGACCAAGGCAGCTCAGGGATAAAAAACATTGGTTTGAGCTGTTCAGACCAGCACTCCTACCAGAAGGAACATCTGTCAACTTCTGCCATAGTTCAGTGCTTAAATATAAGCCCTGAACTTGATAAGGCTGCTTGTCTCAGCTGCTGTAGCTGAAGCTTCTGCTACATTGCCTGCTGACAATAAGTCATTTGATACGTAAATTCTCATAATTTCTATGCTTCAAAATAATTTTAAAGTCTGCTGTGATAAATGTTGGCCTCTTGAGGAATAACAGAACCCTTGATTTATGCTCTTGCAATTACCTCTGTTAAGTAGTCACAGCACTTAAAAAAAAGATCTTAGAGTGGCCAAAGGCTATTTTGTGCACCTCCAGGTCCACAGTTCAAATGCCACATAAAGTTTAATTGCTTTCCTGATCTGGGCTGATGGGTCCTGCTCTCTGCAGCATGGTCCTTGCTGCCTTCCTTGCTTGCTGTCAGTGCCAGCTGAGAGGGGCTGAAGCCTGTGGCACTGTATCTACAGTCAGGCTGAGCAAGTGGTGCCTGCATTTTATAAGCGATCATGTGCTCAACTTCCATAAATAAATGAAAGGGACAGAGTCAGCCCTAGGAGCCTCGTCACCTTTTAGGCACTCATGCATACAGTAAGTGCACTGGGCCAGCACAACAGCTCAGGAACAAAATGAGCAATTAATTAAACAAATGTACAGTAACAGAGGTAATGGAGTAGCTACTTCACAGTGGGAAAGCTTCCCAGAGCCATCTCACCTGACCAAAGCCTGGATTAAGCCAGCAAGGTGGAAAGGAAATGAGCAAAGAAGAGCTAAGTGAGTTTTAAAAAGATCAGAGGTTGTGACTGAAAACCAGGAATACCCAGTCCTGTCCTCAGGGTACAGACACATTAAATCATCAAAGCCTGTGAAACTTCCAGTACAGAGACATTCTCCTGGCCACAGCCAGCATGGAGTAACCTGAGACTGTTTAGTCCTGGGAGGAGGAGGAAAGGCAGCCACCTCACATTTGTGTTGGGCTGTGCTGGGTGACTGCTGGACAGGTAAGCACTGTGCACTGGTGCTGGCACCCTTCTGTTCATAGCCCAGCAGTTTGTGCTGTAAATTGATGTTTCCTGTCCTCATATCCACCAGCAAGCTGGCTGGAATATTGGTGTGGGTTTTACACTGCAGTTGTGGTTAGTTTTCTGCTGAAAGAGGGATATTTATGTTGATAAGTTTTATGTTTATGTACCTCAGGTGCAGCATCTTCCATCAAACAAGGCCTACAGCAAACCATGCTCTGAGCAAAGTTATGGTAGGTGATGGAAGGGCCCTAGAGAAGTATTAAGAGCTCCCACTGTATGTAAGAATTTGTTTTGTCTTCAAAACAAACACATCCAGGTATCATTTGCTGAGATTCAGTGGTAGAAGCTTCAGGAAAGCGCTGCATGTCTCAGAGCCCAAAATGAAGTGGGAGAAAACATCCCCCAAGTCTTTAAGCTTGAGATAAATATAACAGCATTGACTTGGGCAAAGTTGTTCCAGTACCAGTATCAACAATGCCTAAGTCCCTCCTAAACTCCTGATGTGGAAGAAGAGTCATCTTTGAAGCCACATGGCTACAGGTGATACAATTGACTAGTCCAGGACGGCTGAGTGTTCATTCAATGTTATTGATAACTGGTTCTTGAAACACTCTGAAAAACACTGATTTTAAGCAAATGTGTTACAAACAAGCACTGGCCAGCAGCTCTATTGCAAGAGGATTACCTGAAATGCTAAAATCATCTGTGGATTTATTTTATTTTCAGAATAGATGTAAGTACAGGACACACACACTTTTTTGCACATATGTAACTCCAACATAGATGCAAAATTAAGGAAGTGTGGCGTGAAACAAATAGTTCCTAAAAATATCTGGTGGGAATCATTAAATTTCTGTTCAAATAGTCAGCTTTGCACTCTTCAGCTGGAGATAGGTGGAATAATCATTCCTCAGGGAATTGCTAATTAGAGTAACTGGGAACAGATAAAACAGCCAGAATAAGTTTTAGTCTGCACTCATGTAAGTGTAATTCCACAGTGATGCTCTTGACTTCATTGGAATAGATCATGGTTCTTTGTGCTGTGGCCTGGTGGACTGTCAGGCCCTAGATGGGATATTAATAAAGGAGGTTTTCCTTTGATCCAGTAATAATGCCCATCTTTGTTCTAGAGCTGCAGAAACTGACTGGACTGTATCTCCTTTGGTGGGATGTAACCAGTGATGCAAGTGATACACAACTCCCTCTCCTAGAACATACACACACACTACAATGGTGGCATTTCAAAATTAAAATGTCATGTTTTCAGATTTACATGAATATTACAGTTTACTTGGAAAAAATCTCAAAGAGATCTCAGAGGGAATCCCCCTCTCCTAGTTTTTCATTAACAAACTAAACTCTGATTTTGACTAGCTCTTTTTGTAATGGGAGTAACCAATAATTTTAAAATATTTGCATGTTCTCCACACCTTCAGCTAGTGCCTTCACTAAGTACAACTTGTTTGGTTGTCTGAGCTTGGCATATCTAATTGTGCCAGCTTGTTGGAGGGTGATGGGCCCACTTCCTAGGAAGTCCAGGACATGATGCACCACCCTCGGCCGCCTCTTACATTGACAGAAGAAACTGAGCTTGCCCTGACAAACATGCAAAACAGAGGAAGCATGCTGATACTGTGATCTTCTCCATAGTTAACAGCATTTTGCCTAATCCCAGTGAATTCACAGCAAACAATATTGCTGCTGTCCTTTATCTCAGGCTTATGAAGGGAACATGTGGCTCTGATTTACCTTTTCCTCACACAAATTACTGTGCGGGAGGGTAGCAAGGGAAATAGGAGGCTAGACATAAAAATTACCAAGCAGTCTTTGCTATGTCTAAAGAAGCCCTCTAAGGGAAAAATTATAAGAATGGCAGAAAAATTGAGGGAGAAGGTTGCAGTGGTATGTTAGGTACAAGCAAAAGCATGAAAATGTTAGGGCAGGTCCTTGGCTGCTGTAAGCGGTTGTAGCTTCATTAAATAAATGGGACCAGGTTGATTTACACTATAGGGGATCTGTTATGGTGTTCAGTGCCATTATCATTTCTAATGAGCAGTTTTCACTACTATTAATTCATCTGGTATTAATAATTTAGCTTTTGGACTGGCCAAAATAAGCTATTTTAACCACCAAGAATAAGATTCCAAATTGCCATTTGAAGTTGTCTGTTGAGCCTCTGAAAGGTGCTTTTGAGGATTGCCCTGACAAAATGCCTGAAGGTAGATCTGCATGTCTGCTTGAAAGACCTGTCTAGACTAGGAAAATGAGCAGCCCTTACAACGGGCTAATGGGAACATATCGGTTGGCACATTTTAAAACACCTGAGAAAAGGAAGATGATGTTCACTCAGGTTATAGTCCTATGTACACTCAGCTAGGTTCAGTTTTTCCTCTGATGAGGAAAAATAATGCTCCATTTTCCCTTCACCTTTATTATCCTGTGCCCAAACTGCTGTGGTTTGTGCTTTAAAAATTATACTCTCTGAACCATTGCTATGCACCAATTCACCAAGCCAGCAGAAAACTGATCACAAAAAACGAAATGGATATGTTTGTGATAGTTTAGTGAATGAAATCCAGGGATGAAAGGTGTGAAGAAAGGCCAGAGCCCAGTAAGTGTCTAGAAAGTGCAGCTGGGAAGGTAGGAAGGAACAGAAAATCTCCACCTTTCTTCAGCAGTTCAATTGGCTCGCTCTAATGCAGTAAAACTTCATTCTCTATCCCTGGCATGAGTGTTGAGCCTAGCAAGGAGGAGTCTCAGTGGTTGTGTGGGTAGATGACCACTTCTGTTTTGCACCAGCCATGGAGGCTGTTTTACAGACATCAGTTGGCTGCCTTAGACTCTTAAGTTTCTAAGTGGAGCTTTAATATCAGTATTAATCTCTCTTTGACTGAGCACTTTTCTGATACTTCGTTAAAAGACAGTCTTCACCCTTAAAACCCAAGTCTCTTCACAATTGTGTTCAGTCATTCCACAATTTGTTGACCTCACTGTGTGTGTAGGATGGGTTCACCTTTAGCCCCACTCAACCCTTGTCATCCCATTGCAGGTCACCTAATGCACCTCAGCCCACATCCAGCTGCTTGAACCCCCTCCCACCCCTCTCCCTTCCATACAGTCTGTTTTATTGCTTCCTTTTTTTTTTCTTCCCTTTTTTTTCTTTTTTTTTTTTTTTTTTAAATTTTTTTTATTTCTTCACTAATTAAACTCAGTGTCTCCTGGTTTTGCACTCTGTGCGAGCTCAGTGTTTTTCTCCTTTGCTTCCTGGGCTCAAACCTCTCCCTCCACATCCAAACGTACTCTGGGCCTTATTCACCTATTTCAGATCCCTGTTCCCTTTCAGGAGCTCAGATTCACTCAGCCCCTGGCTCACAGGCTGTTGACACAGCTGTCTGTACGAGTATCTTTCCTCCATATGAATAAAAACTGATCAAGATTTGGCCCTTGGTGAATTTTTGTAAGGCATGTGGCCTATTTTTCATTATGGTAAGAGTGTTTGTTCTGCTCCTTCTGGGTACAACAGGAGCTTGCTTACTTGGACAGACAGTGCTGTGTATCAGAAGGGTGTCCCTGCTCGTTTTGACCACACCGTCTCTATCCAGCCCTTCTTTGCAACAGGCAGAGCAGGAGGGCTAAAACACCTAGCCTGGGGCATTGGCTGTTACTTCAATATAAAGAGATTTAAGCAGGAGCAGTGGGAGAAGGAAACAGGCTGAATATCAGGAAAAGCTCCTGCCAGTGAGACGTGTTTGGCTGTGAAATCTTCTCCCAGGGGAAAGAGGTCAAAGCCTCATTGTTTGGAAGTGGAGCTGGTCAAAACTGTTTTTGGAGCAGCAGCAGCAGCAGCGGGAGTGGTGGAGGTGGGGAGAAGAGCAGCAGCTGTGCATGGCAGAGCGGCAGATACAGGAGGGGAAGTGGCTGGATGCACTGCGAGAAGAAGCAGGAAGGGCAGAGGAGGCTGACCAGGAGTGGTGCTCGCACCGGCGTGGGGGACACAACAGAAGGATTAACAGAGGCACAGTGGGGAGCAGCAGACAAAGGCAGGAGATAAAGCAGGGAAAGCAGAGGGGGAAAGAGGCAGGAGCAGCAGAGATGCAGGACGGGAAAGAATGGTGGGAAATGCCAAGAGAAGCACTGCAAGGAGCAATTGTGAGGCTGAATGACAATAGCAAGGTCTCGTTTTGTTTTGTGAACACAGTGGCCTTGGCTAAGCAAAGCTGGAAGATATTAAAGGACAGAGACAAAGACATCAGGTTTCTGATGACATGATCTGAACTAATCTCACAACCTAGGATGCTTTATGCAGTTTTCTCCTTCTGCATCAGGTGAAACCAAGGTATTCCAATGCATTCTTGGCAAAGCCAGGGAAAGGCAGATTTGAGGAGCCACCAGCCCAGTTGTTTTGGGGCAGTATCTTAGATCATGAAGGATGGGTACAGGCCACTGACATTTCCCATCTCCTTGATGGGAAATACTTGCTTGATGATATAAGCTTGAAGGAAACAATATTGCACCGTAGTGCGTTGGTTACTATTTTTTGTTTAGAAATCCCACGTGATCAGTGACATTTCATTCCTCCCACTGGAGTGAGCTCCCCACCAAGCAAATCCTATTATGATATAAACTAGCTGGGGTTCATCAGCCATCCCTATCACAACTCACTGCTACATGGTGAAGCTCTGCACTATTGCAAAGAAGGGAAGTCCCAGCTCAACTTCTTTCACCCTAATATTATTATTATTAATGTTTCCTTCACTCTAAACCAGTCTGCTCATTTAGTTTTGCAGAGGTTTGCTATGTTGTTTCTACATAGATCTGCAAAGCAGAAAGCAAAGTTTTGGCTGGTCTGCAAAATACTTTGTGTGCTTAACTTTTCCCTAAGGGATCAGGAGAACAGTGAAAAGATACAGGATCTCCCCAGGAACAAGTGATATATTACATGGCTAGAGCCGCACTGAAGTCCTGATGGAATTTACCCAAGGTCACAATCCAAGACCATATTGCTGCTGCCTTGCTCTAAAGACTTACTTTTAATTCTTACAAATCTTTTCAAATGCCAATCCACAATGAATATTGCACACTGAATACAGGACTTGCCAACTTAATTTGAAGAAATTGCTGATAATGACAACAGCAATTGCCTTCTCATTCTGCTCTTTGTCTTCATTGTTAATCCTTTCTCAGAAATGAAACCCTTCTTGGATTACTAATGACAGTCTCTTTATTCTCCTTATTTTTTTGTTTTCCTTAATTGCCTTCAGAGAGCTATTTTAAAAGAATATTCATGCCAGAAGTACAAACTGGCAGAAATGCCATTAGATGGAAAAGCCTTTTGTAATCTTGTTTCTAGTGCAGTGACCAGGACCTTCACAGTCATGTAACTAAGCTGCCAGTTCCAAGGCCAAAACAGTTTTGTGGTAGTTCAGCACAAATTGAACTAATCTAATAAAAATCTGTTGAAGCTACTGGTGTTTTTCTCACTCTACATTCACGGCAAGCAAGATCAGGATCTGATTCCTGAAGTTATCATTCCTGCAGCATTCATGGAAGGTGTTTGAAATTATATGGATAAGTCAGTTTTTTGGGTTTTTTTTTTTGGGGGGGGGGGGGGGGGATTGTTTGTTTGTTTTTTAATTCAAGGTTTGTTGTCTCTTTGAGAAATGCATGTATGAGAGCCTGGAAATGGGATGTTGAGAAGAGGTGCATGTTACCTGTACCTTTGTTCAGATCAGTTGAATCACAGCATGTACTCACTGAATGCAAAATGACTTGGTCTCTGTTAGTCCCCAGTAGATAACTGTCGGAGGAATTTCACAGCTGTTAGTAAGAGGTAATCTCAGCAAAACGCCCAAGTACTCGGCTTTACTTCTCTAATTCTGACATACTCCTGGATATCAGGGTAGTGCACTCTTGATGGAGTAGGGCAGCTTGTTTGAGCAGCGCCAGGGCTGGGGAGGGAGATCCTTCACACCCCGAGCCGTCATTGCCAGCGTAGTGCTTGAAGCAAAGGCAACAGTGCCCCTCGGTGATGTGATCGTGCTGTAGCACGGGGCTGACACCGCGCCCGGCTTCTGCTCCGGAGCGACGCCTCGAAATTCGGCCACGAGAGCAGCTCCGTGTCAGGAATTGTTGCAGAATGACCCAAACAGACGGGCCAGGCCACGGGTGTCAAGAAAAGCTAGAAGGGACTACCCAAGATTACTGAGGGCTTCTCTGGAGAAACAGATTCCACCTCATCTGTTCAGGATAACAAACACTCCTGTTCCTTCCAGCTCCCAAACCTGGGATGCATCCTGCAAAGGTACTGAGCCCTTGCAGTAACCAAAACTAACCTGGGCTTTGAAGATAGGGTGCATGCTCCAGAGCTCTAGAGCACCCAAGTTTGTAGAGCTGATTTCTTATACTGGATATGAGATTATACAGTTGCACTAAGAAATGCTGGTTTACCCTCTGTGGCTCAGCTTCTTAGCCAGAAGATCAGAATATGATCATCTGGCCTTCTAGGTACTATGCAGAAAAGTGGAAAGTTTATTAACCACAGGCAGAAAAATGAGGATACTGTGAACACACAGAAGATGCTGTGAAGAGATACACATAATTCTATATTGAAACCACAGCACATATAGTTTATACAACAAATAATGCAGAATATATGTGCTGAAGTGAAGACAAATAAACAACTCACATTTTATGTGCACCAAATGAGCACATTCTTTAGAAAAAGTCCGATTATTAATCTAATGAGTGTCATCATGTATGCACATATGGACCAAATCAAACCTACACAACTTGATTCTGTAAATTCCTGATTTTTTTTTTTTTTAATTTTCCCCTGATATTTTTCTAGCTTAAGGCCTTTTCTTTGTTTTGTTTTTAATGTAAAAAAGCCCGCTCCTGCTTGGCGGCCGGGAGCATCCAGAGCTGTGGGGCTGTGCGAGCATCTAGTGGCCTGAGGGAAAACTTCACCGCCACCAACCTCGGCTGGGGTTTCCCTCGAACAGAAAGTAAAGCTCCTAACTACGGAAGCGAACGAGCAAACTTAAGCCTGGCATTCACTCTGAGAATAAAGGAATTATTCCTTTATAAGAGTGATGACAATGAAATGTTAAAATCAGATTGTATCTGTGCCTGTTTTCTGTCCCACCCCATATACCTTGCTGTGCACATGCTGAAACTATCACTTTGCTTTTCTGCATTAGACAGAACAACTTAGGAGTTGCCAAGGGAATACTTCCTTATTGAAATGTTTCCCATATTTCACCTCTAAAGTGATAAAACTTAATTTTCCTCTTTTCTGAGTCATTTATTAGTGTTTTCTCCCAAGTTGCAGTGGCCAGTAGAAAACAGAAAGAACAGCTACACTATGTTTTACCATGCTGAGGCTATGCAATATTTTCTTAAAGGAGACCTATTTGTGGATGGTGAGGTATTAATTTAATTTACAAACATCACTTTCAGTCCAGATTTGTAGGAATTTGGCAATGTAACTGGAGTTGCATTTCCAGAGAGGAGAGTAAGGCAGAAGCAGAGATACAGTATACATATAAATTATTTCTCAGAGCGACAGTACAGCATGGCAATACCTTAGGCAGGGCCACTGTTCCCATTGAAGTTACATATGGACAACTTAGATAAATGTCAAATATTAATCTGTAGTAAGAGAATTTTAAAATAAAATCAAACAGATGTACTATGACGTGAAACTAAATATAAATCTTAGTTACTTCTTCATCATAGATGAATCATGTCCCCCAAATTTAATGTGCAATTTATAAGTATGACAATATTTTATTAAATATGTAATATACAACTTCATGTTTAAAATACTTTTTTTTTGGGAAGACGTTTTAAAGCTTTAGGCATATTTTGTGTATGTTTCTGCTGCGAAATTCTTACATAATCTACTTCTGCCAAACTCAAGCTAACTTGATAAACATCTTCAGAAGATCTCATTAAATAACATCCTATAACTGGCAAAGCAGTAGAAGATGTCACTGAACACACACCAGCTGTGTTTATATCAAGGCTCTGATCCACAAGTTGATAAAGAACCAAAATATTCATTAAATTCAATGAGCACTTCCCATCTTTAGAAGTGCATAATCAAAGATATATGAATTATGGCCCAGATTTCCTGGAACAGTTTTATGCACTTATCTTCCAGTCTTATTTTAAATCCATCTATTTAAATCTTTTTGGTTTATATGTAAGTCTAAACTGTTTTACTCTACTGGAAAAAGTATCTACAGTAATAAAACTATAGAAGGACATTTTTCTTTAGAAGTATTCAGTAATTGGAGTATCCAGCCACTGACAGCAAGCTGCTCTGCTGATATATTTATGAAAAATGGAAGTTTGATTTAGTAGACAATTTGTATCATGATAATTTTTCTTACTTCAGACTTGAAGTAAGGAATTTTTGCTTTGCTATCTTGTACTGTAAAGACATAAGAAGCTTCACAGCTGCTAAAATTAGCCATAGGATTGCTTTGGGGACATTTTCCAGAGGCGCTGGCATGGAAAAAGAGATGCATTAGACCCTTCTCTCCTGCCCTTCAGGCTTCTGGCAGGGAAGGCAAGTGGGCAGCAGCAAATATGGACAGGACTCCCTGAGCCCCAGTGTCACCAGGCTGCTGCAGCACTGGTGCTCATATGATGAGCATATGTACAGCAGTTAGATGTGGGAACACACCAGCCTGAAGAAAACACTTTTTAAAGAGACAAAAAAGGCTGTGCTGAGACTGACTCAAGGAGTTACCTGCTTCACTGACACAGAGAGGTCATGATCTCCAGCAACAGTGGCTAGGAGTTCCCCAGACTGCAATGATTTTGAATAATTTAATATACATTTATGATGGTACATGGGTTGATGTAGTGAACCAGCTTAAACCCCGATGGAAAAAACACACGCTGGATGGCAGAATCAGAAATCAAAGTCATTTAGAAGATTGTAGATAAGCTCTGGGGAAAAAAAAATTAGAGAAATCTGAGAAACATTGGCTAAAAAACTCAGGCAAGAAAAATAAATCATATAACTGGGGTAATAATAGGCAGAAAATGGCATTGTGCTGTTGTGGATTTTCCACTGAGTGGAAGTCTTCCTGTTACACTGCCCTAGTGGTAAGAGGGAGACTGCAGCAGGGCTACTGCTCTTGTGCCCAGACTGGGACACTGTTTACAAGAAATATATGTGGTTCTCCTGAAAGAAATTCACATGGGATGGACAAAAATGAATTTATAGAATTTCTGACTTTGTGTTTTGTGAATATCTATGTATTTGTCATTTAATAACCTTTGGCACACTTTCTAGTGTAGAGGCCATTACGTTTCAGCCACTGCAACTTCCTTTATGTGACTGCACTGGCCACAGAGGCCAAGTTCCTGAATAATGGGCACAAAAGGTGCTCTATGAAATTATGTACATCACAGTGATCACTTTTGGAGATATTATGTTGCAAATAAAACTGTCTTCTCTTGTGTGTGTATCTATTGGCATGTGTAAGCACAGAGAATGGAAATGCTATTATGATATTTTTTAGGGGATTAAAATACATTTAGTTATTAGTGTAATAGCAGATGTAATGCTGCTTTCTGCATCAATTAGCACACTTATAGCAAGAGCAAACAGGGACTACAATTCTGTCAGAAATTGCAGTGACTGAGGGCTGTGATGCCTAGCTCAGACTAAATGGAGTGGCTGGATGACTATGTCATCTTGTATGGACAATTTTGGATTCAGTTTCTGAAATGAATGCACTATCTATTCAAATGCAAAGACTAACATAATTGCATACTCCTGATTAAATCAGAGTACCTTATCCTAGAAAACAAGAATACTTTGTTAATTTCAATCAGAATCAATTGTGGAACTAATCAACAATATTTACCTGCAGACTAAATCTGTATTTCTGATCTATATTCACCTGTAGATCAGAAATGACATCTGATATTTGGAAAGAAATTAAATCTTGTCATTATGTCTTCTAAGTCTGCTTATTGTGCTTTATTATTCAGTACATAACATCAGGCATCAAACAATCTGATAAAGGTCTTTGTATTTCTCAGTAGGGAAAGTTGATCTGTATTTTCAGAATACTGCCACAAAAACCATACTCCAAAACTGTGTGGACATTTCAACACACAACTTCACTTTTCCCTAACTGTTTTTCTGCTTCTAGCATTGTACTGTCCAGCCAGCTCACACTTTGGGGTTCTGACATGTTTTAAAACCAAACTGGGATGCTCAAGCTGGCTGAGCTGTAGCGTGTCCTTAATGAAAGCAAGGATGCTGCTCTTGGAGCAGGATGGCCACGAGAGGGCAGGTCCCCGGTGTGATGCCAGCGTCTCACAAGCGCTGAACGGCTCCGTACAAGACTTTTATTTTTGCTTTCTCCGCCTTTCCCTGTCTTTTTCAATCACACTAGGAATTAAGTAACCTTACTTGTTAATTAAATGACACAATTCTCCAGGCAGGTTCTTATTCATCCCATAAGTGCTATCTCAAAGCAGAAAAAAGTCAAAGCAGAGATGATCATCAAGCTAAGTTGTAGTGCATCTGTTTCCACTTAGGAAAGGAAGCAAGGGAAGAAAGGCAGATACATAATATTTGTGGGACAAATAAGATAGAAGCATGGGGGGGAAAAGCAGGAAAAATGGTAATAAGTAAAAGCCAAATCTTTTGGAAGAAGTATAAAGTGTGTTATCACAAAAATCAGCATTTCTAAGGTTTTTAAAAGTGGTCAAAAAAGCAGCCAGAATTTGAGAATGATAAATGAAAAAACTCAATTAATGCAATGTTGTTTTTTTCCTAAGTACCGTACATGAATTTGGTTTCCAATGGCCACAACAACAGAGTTGAAGAGATGCATTCAGGTGTCAGCTTCATCTGGCAATTTTAAAACTTCTCCTCTCTGGCCTCCCCTCCCAGTTCCCTCAGAGCACAGGTTAGAAACTCTGTTTTACATGCAGATGTACAGACCTGACTGATTAAATTGTGCAACATTTTACTTACCCCTGAAGTGTTTATTTCCCTAGACTTATTAGTTTCATATTGTTTTAAATATGACTATACTATCCTCTTGCAACAATGGTAGCAAAAAAGGCTTCTCTTGCTTTCAAAATAAACTAAATACTTTTATTGATGACATGATTAGGAGTTAAAATTTTGTAAGCAAGAAGAGCACACTATTATATGCAGAAGTAAAATTAGGTTATCTGCTCAGCATGTTTATGATCTCATTTAAAATGAGATTTATGCTTTGCCAAAGGATTCTTCTCTGTCTTCTTTCCCATGGGATGGTAGGCCGCTATAATTCTTGGGATGTTTCTGAAACTCATTAGAGGTACTTAGTTAATTCAATTGTTAGGGATCTCTTCTGAATTTCTCTCAGACCAAATATTTAAACCAAAGAGTAATGGTTGCTTTACCTGATATTAGTTAGGGATGATGCAATTTGCAGTAACAAATGGCTGTGTTCTCCCACTGCACTCAAATCAAGGAGAAGCAAGATTAGACCTACTTTATCTACACTAGTAATGTTTTTAAACAGTATGACTACTTAAGCATGATGTTACTACATGGAGGTAGATGGATATAGGTGCATACATCTATCATTCAATTATCTAAATAAGGGAAAAGAGATTCACAGCTTTCAGTCCCTATTTAATCTAGTTTGCAGCTTTAGGAAGGGAGCTCTGTGCCACTTGGCAGTGAGTGTGTATCTGAAAGATTATCTTTTCAGTAACTGAAAAGTTTCCTTTTAAAGGAAATTCTGAATATGCTTGAGTACACAATATCCAGCCTATGAGGAAATCAAGCAGTTGACACCTTTAGTTCAGGCTGCTAGTTGAAGGAGTACACCTGCAGGTCTAAAAGGAGAGTTTGCTTCTCTTGACTGAGGTTTCTTTGAGCTACCAATATAAAAAAATTATTAACAAGCAGGAACTTACTTATATCCTTCCTTGTGTCTGACTTCTTTTTCTAGAAACAACATTGCCGTGACTCCTTACTGGCCTACTAAATTGGCAAACGAGCAATTTGGGATTCTGCCACCTGTATATAACTCCGCTAGAAGCTGGAGACAAGAAGCTGCCATTCCGGCTGACACTTTCTTTGCTGACACAAAGACAGTGCAGGTTTGCCAAACAGCACTGTGAGAAGGCAATTAGCAACCTGCCTCCACCTCCTGAAACCCAGCCATCACCTGCTCAGATGAAGGGGAGCTGTCAAAAGCCAATTCACTTTTAGCAATCAACACCTGAAATCAGGTCAGTGGCTTTGCAGCATAAGACGTTTCTTGCTGTGCCCGAGAAACTAAAGTTTGCCTTGCTTGCCAGTCTCTCTTGACAGTCTTATTAAGACCTAGCCAGTGCAACCCAATTTCTTGCAGTCTAATTACCTCCTTTGCTAGCAAAAGGCTGCAGAAGAGAGGTTCATATGTTCCTGTTTCCTCCAAAGATGGAGCCATAGCCATTTATACTTTCAAACTTCAAAAGGTTTCTGAGAGGCCAGAGATGATGTATCAGTCCTTACATGAGGCTTTCTGATATCCTTTATGTTTCCTGACTGTCTCAAAGTTGCTTTGTAGTTAATCTTATGCCCCCAGCTAGATTATTAGACAAAATGCCTTGCAAGCACAAGGTGGTTCAAATCTAGCTTGAATCATTCGCCTTGGTAAAATAAACAAGCCAGTAAGAGCATAAAATTTCATATCAACCTTTACAAGACTTTCTAGATAGTTTTAAAAAGCCATTATGATTGCCACTGCCCAAGGTAGAACTGCCAGAGTAGTGTAATATGTCATTCCTCTTTAGAAACTTAGTAATACAGTGGCTTTACCAGGTTTAGTATAACTGAAGTGATTCACCTGCTAGTATCTATAAAACCCACCAACCACCAGATTTCTGACTTTCTTTCTCAGCACACAGGTCTTACAAAAGGATGGTTTACTAAATTGCCCAAATAACATGGAATGAGCTCCGTAGTGTAAATTTGTTTGGTCAGGATAAAATGAATAATTTCTAATTCTTTTCCTAGGGACAGACAAGATGATTTATACAGAGAAAAAAAGGTAGAAATTCTTGTATACAGGATATTTTCTGTAGGACACAGGATATTCTCACTGCAAGCTGCCAACCAATACTCTGAAGAAGATTCTGGATACAATTTTTGCACATGCAGATCTATGTATCTCTTGATATAGAGATCTTTAGCTCTCTATCTAAATATAAAATAGACCTTGATAAAGATTATCAGAATTATATCTATACATTGTTATATAGAAGAGTGTTATTGATCTATATAATTATTATCCATATACATTATCAGAAATATATTAATAAATATGCATTATACATGATTATATAGCTATGTGGATTACCTCTATTTCAGTATAATTTATCTATTATCTGTTATTGTTAGCATGATTATTGGTTATACAGTTCAGGGGCTGTACCTTTTTGTCACAGATATTATGTAATGCACTACAGCAAGTTCTGTGCAGCACTACTAACCAGCATCTGTCTCCAAGGCAGAAAAGGAGGGTCAGCTCATCTTCACAATGCTGTTCAAAGAAGTGAGCAAAGATTAGCTTCAAGCTACAGCAAACTCCCTTGAGGTTGCTGAGGCAGATGGGCTATGTTTCAAGTCAATGCAGCGGTATTTCAGCCCAGGAAAACACTCGCTCAGTAAAGACTCAACCAGAAAAGTCAACATAGTGCCTTATACAGAACTGTAATTCCTTTTCCGAGTTAAGGCCAAACTGATAAAACTGCTCATAGATAAATCTCTGATTTTTTTTCAACCCACATCAAGCATTTTATCATCCAACAGTCACGCACTGGACACTGCACAAACACCAACACATGCTCCATAGAGCTGGATGGCTTCTTAGAAGTCTGGAAAATCTTATCCAGGCAGCTGGAAACTTGCCTTTGACATCTCAGGGCCAGCTGCCTACCTTTGGATGATTTTTTTTCCCCTATGCTCAGTAGTTTTTGAGTCTGTGGCAGATTATAACCTTGACCAGGGAGACAGGTACATGAAGACCACAGTCAGTAGAAGAAAAGTGATGTCTGTTTTCAGCTTTAAAATGTGGCAATAATTTCTTATTTTTCTTCACTTTTGAGGTTCAGCACACCAATAACCTCCAAAAGCATATCTTTATAGGGATACCTCAGAAATGTTTTTCATGCCTAAGCCGCACTGAAGTGTAAACTTCAGTTAAACATATTTAACTCCCCTCAGACCTAAAGGGGCTTTTTTCTTCCCACAGGAGCTGGAGGGGGCTGTGACTTGGCCAGGGCCCTGAGCAGGTCAGCAGGCACTGATTACCCTGGTTAGCCTCACATGGGCCCCCACCCATGCACCAGCCACCCCCTGGCCCTGGAGCTGCATTCAAACCTCAGCGGACAGGGGCTTAGACCTTGCTGGAGCAGGAGTGTCTGTATGCTGCCCTGGGGTTTGAGTGACCCTGATACTGCTGGCCATGGGTACCCTGGCTCTTCTTGCTCAGATACAGCATGGCTGTACCCCTTTTTGGTGGCTGGGGGAAGTGTTTATTACTGCCCTGTTGCCATCCCAGCCTGCTGCCCTTTCCTGACAAGGGATTTCAGTCCCCTATCAAAATAAAGTTGGGCTGCTGCTATGGCAATGAAATACCAATTTTGTATTAAATCTTCAATCCCTTGCTGAAAAGGGCCTGATTTGTGCTAATTCCTGTGGTAATTGTAAATGGGGAGAAACACTGGATGCAGAATGAAAATGAATAAGCCTAGATGATAGGCCAAAGAAGGGAAGAAAGCTGCAGCTGGAGAGAGCACAGTGACTCACTATTTACTACCTACTGGCTATAAGTATAATCATAAGTAAAACCACTTTTTTTCTGTGTGGGTGCTAAGAAAATGCATTGCAACATCGAAATTGTCTTGTGTGCATTGCCTCAGTGGCCTGTACTAGGCACTAAACTGCACTGAAGGCAGGTCTTGTCTTGTTTGTCTAATGCTGGGTAGTGTAAATGGTAGTTCAATTAATATACTTGCTTCTGTTTCAGAGACAAGTACCTGGTTCATCTGATATGTGTACATTTCATAGAGCAAGTCCCCAGGGCTGTGACATTTGGAGATATTCTGTGGCTCTGCAATTAAATCCTCACCCTGCCTAAAAAAACTTCCAAAAATAAACCAAAACTCACCCAATTAAACTCTTTAGATGGAAGACTTATGATAATCTTGTCATACTTTATGTATGATAGTCTGATGATTCTTATTAAACAATTCTTCTGGATAGCCTACAACTTCTACCAGAACTTGGTATACCTTCCACAAAGATCTTGTCTTGATCTAAAGAATTCACATGGAGAGAAACATGATGTGTTTGATCTAATTTTTGTTGCAGCTTTATCTGGTAGATTAAAGAGGCATCTTATCCTACTTGATAAGTGTCATAATATTTTTATTTTCTTCTGCCTGTTTTGTGGTAGTAGCAACACCAGAGCTGTGTTGGGTGGTACGTGGTTACTTTTGATCCCCTGTAGGTCATGCCATACAAGTTATCTATCAATTGTAAAAATAAAAGTAGATGCAATTTAATAGTTACATTAAGTCTTGCTTTTTCTCTGTGCAACACAGCTTAGACCTTGAACACTCACTCAGCAATTCTTTTTGTTTTTCTTGCTGTTTCAGCAGCTCTTCTTCTAAATAAGATATTAGGTCTTAGATAAACAAGTACTGCACTTCTATATCTACTTTTCCTATCCTTACTTTCCTTTGGTATTTACCCATAATACTGCTTCCCTCACCAACTTCAGCCAAAATGAGCTGGGCTAGCATAAATGTGTTTAACATTGGATCACCCCAGCTGGATCAGGCTAGGAAGAAAACGTGTGGCTTTGGTGTATCAGAAGGGATGTTGGGCTCTTGTGACTCGGGAAGCAAAGCAGCAAGTGGTCAAAGGCAGGCAGAGGCAGCTTCAGCTGCAAACAGGGTGAGCTATCACTGCAGTCTGGGTTCACTGAAGATAAGCCTCTCCAAATCATCATTCTGGCTTAGATTTGACTTATTCCCAGCCAATGTGTGCCAGATCAGGTGATATAGTGCTCTGAGGATATCAAAACCATCAGACAGTATAGAGCTGGCACAAGCATAGCTTGACCTATTTGCATCAAATTTATATTACTAGATAGGGTCACCAGCTGAGAACAGGCCAGGCATTAACAAAAACCTCCAGGCTTTATAGTGCCACAGAAATACATTTCCACCCTTCTGTAATTAAAGGGCAAAAAAGATGCCAAAGCCCTTTGTCACAGAGCACTTTAAACTTGAGCAACCTATAGTCTGCTTGCACTTCTATGTATTCTTTATCTGATTCTAGAAAAGCTCTCTGCTCAGCCAAAACTAAGCTTTACATGTCTAGGATAACTCTGTAGGATTAATCTATGTTACTTACTGAAGACTTTACAGCACAGTGCAAAAGAGGAACACTCAAGATATATGGCATTTAATATCCTAATGGAGGAATATTGGGGTTTTTTCCTTGTATGTAGGGCCTGTACCTGTATAAATATGTATGTCTGGGCTTGAATCTGCTTAAGCTGTCTTCAGTAAATGTGAGGAGTTCAAAGAAAACTCTGTGTTTATCAGGAGGTGTTGTTCTGGAATTTGTCCAATATTTCTGAATAGTGAAAGATTCTAAAAATAACAGTGCAACTTGGGTTTAATCTGTAATTAAGTGTCTTACTTAATTGAAAATTGAATACTTTATTGGCGAAAGAGGATTTTAAATCACCCTTGGCTTGGATAACACATAGTAGGAAAGCAAGTTGTAGTGTCACAACCCATGTCCAAATGCAGGGTGATACTGTCCATCATGGGACTTGGATTTTTGAGGCCTCCAAACTGCCTCATGGACTTCACAGTTCTTTGTTTCCTGCTCCAAGCTGTCAGGTATAACCTTTCATCCCTTTCTTTCCTGTAGAAGTGCAACTTTCTCTTTTGGCTCTGATTCTCTAACATATGCTTTAATGAAAGCTCACCTGAAAGAAGGCAGCTTTGTCATTTAATACTTTCAAACTTCACGTCTTCAAAACAGTTTTGTTGCAATAAACCTTCAAAAGTATTCACATTCACTGCAGCATTCAGTATGGGGGCAGAGCAAGTAGTGGGAAAATCATTCAGGGAGAGCAGAGCTGCAATTCAGTGTGAGGGTCAAAACAAAGTCTGGCATCAAAAGGCAAAGAGGACTTAAGTTGTAGGGCAAGCCCCTCTGTGCATGGGGAAGATGGAGATTCTCAGTGCCTGTATTTCAAGAAAATAAATTCTGAAATGTCACCTATGACAGCCTGGCCCATTAGCAGCCCCTGGCTGTTTCAGGGCCCCAGACAAGTGACTATCTCTTGAATTTAGAGCTCTAGGAGATGGGAGGGCTCAGTGGTAGGACTTCAGGGACATTATTTTTTGCCTTTGGCTTTGTAGCCCTTCCCTGCAAAGGAGGCATCTGGACTTAGAGGCATCAATCTAGAAGAGGAAAAGAGACAGACTAGGAAAAAGCCATTAAAGATGCAATTTACATCAGGTAAACATTCTTTTAACAATGTATGTAGTTAAACTACACTTGGAAAATTATCCTTGCCCTTGAAATAAATAGTTGAGGTCACATAATTGAATCTAAGTAGTTACTAATCTTTACAAACATCACTGCCAAATAACAGTGTTTCTCTAAAAGTGCTACTGTAATTTCCTTTAATGGTTTTTCTTTAGCTGTGTCTAATAATATTTAATTTTTTTCTTCGACTAGAATTTTCCATTGTTGCTAACAGCAGTTCACCTCAGAGGAGGGAGCTTTACTGTAAACAGTGCTCCAGCCAGCAACTACCATTTAAAGCAGTCCAACCTCAAAGCAGGGCTCTGTGACCTCCTCTATAAAACACCAGCAGCTGCCTGCACCCTGTTTACTCCAGCACACTCGCTGCTGCTTCTGGCTGAGCTACTGCTACAGTTCATCTGCACTTAAAATAATCAGGACAGGCATTAGGGAATAACTGCTTTGGTATAAGCCTAGAGCTATTACAAGCCTAGATTCACACCAAGAGCCATTTCAGAATGTCCAAGTGTAGTAAATTTCCACTCATAGACAAGCCCTTAGCATTGGAAAGAAACTTCAGCAAATGCTTCTTGATGTGGATGGTCTCTGCAGCATTCTTGTTGCTGGGAGTCAGCTCACTCTGAAAGAGTTTGAGGGATGAACACTGACAACCTACCACTGAGGACAACAGAAGCTGAAATAGCTTTGAGCTGCTGAATATTTATTGCTCATGTACTGCTCTAACCTATCTGCAGTAAGATGCAGAGCTCAGGCTAATTCCCAAGTAGGCAGGCCTTTAGCATGTAGCTCAGATCTCAGAGGAATGAATGAAATAATAAAGGGATGAATCAATAAATTCAATCAGGATCTCAGATGAGTGGGACCCAGGAAGCTCTCATAAATCAGATACCCCAGAAACTGGTAATTAAAGGGCAGAAAGGTCTTAGCAGCACCAAAGTCCAGAGCCCTGTGCCTGGGCATAGGTGGCAAGGAATTGACTTCTGTCAGCAGTTTTGTGCCTATGTTAACTTTGCCTGTTAAAACCTGTGAAGGGTAGTGCTCAAAGAAGAATAAAAATATCCTGAAGAACATACATAAGTCTATGGGACCTGGTGAGATGCATCCCAGAGTCCTGAGGGAATTGGCTGATGTAGTTGCTAAGCACTGTCCATGGCAATGGAAAAGTCATGGCAGTGAGGTGAAGTCCCAGGTACCTGGAAGTAGGGAACATTGCATCCATCTTTAAAAAGGGCAGAAAGGAGGACCCTAGGAACTACCAACCTGTCACCTCACCTCTGGGCCCAGGAAGATCATGGAACAGATCCTCCTGGGAGCTGTGCTAAGGCAACAGAGCCATTCAGTAGTTAAAAAAAAAGTTGTTAGGTCTTTAAAATTCAGCCTTATTGAAAGCTTCCATTGACTGATTAAAACTATCCTGTGTATACCTAGTTCTTATTGAGACTGCTTTTGGTGATTGTCTTAAAAACTTCAACAAATTGAGAAAAACGTGTGGATTTACTAGGGTAGCTAATCCCTGAAATGGGAAGAGAAACATGAGAGGCATGTAAATAGGTGACCTGAGCTTCAAGAACATGCAAGCAAATTAAAAATATCAGTGCAAGGAATTGAATATTTTTTTAGGATTCACCATAGCATGCACAGAGTGACCATAACACTTAATTACCTGCTTAAATGCCAGCACTTCTCAGGACCAGGGAGGAATATCTGTGCTTCCACAAAATCAAATTCCAAGTTCTGCTTTGTGTGGAAACCTTTACCTGAAGCTTCAGGACTAGTATGTCAGCTAAAATTGGCACTCATTATTCCCATCACAATCCATAATCATCCCACTGCAGAGAAAACTGCAGTTAGCATCCTTGTCAGTCTCCAGATGTGCTTGTATTAGACCTGCCCATCTTCCCTGCCTTCTTGTAGCTAACTAGTGCACAAGGGAGGAGGTCAGGAGGAAGTTTTCACCTCTGCTCCTTACTGAAGGTCTGGCTCAGCAGGCACTATACTCTGCTAAAGAACACACTTTGAGACAAAAAACCTCCCCATGTTTCTAATCTCTTTCTAGGGCTCGTAAATTGTTTAGATAGAGCCTCACCTTATATCTAAAATCTTCTGCAAGTTTTAAAGCAACTATGATAAACATGCAAAAAGGATGATATGCCATATTTTTTCCCCTGCTTTCTATACTGTATACTTAAGTTGTCCAAATCATTCTGAGACTCTATAAAATCACTCATCAAACTTTAAAAGACAGCAAACAAACTCTCTATTTGTGTGTATTACACTTGCAGATTGCATCAGATTCTTCCATTAAAAGTTTCTGGGAAACACCACAGGGTGAGTCAGGGGCCACATTTACAAGGGAATTTCTGATATTCCTTGCAATAAGAGTGATCAAATATTGTGCAGCTTCTTTGGCCATGTGGTCCAAGTTCCCTTGTTAGAGATTAAGTCTTTGAGCAATTTGACCAGAAATAGCCCTGCTTTGAGCAAAAGGTTAAATCTGATGACCTTTGGAAATCCACTCAATCTGAAATTATTTTATATTGTATGATTCTAGTCCCAAAAAGTTTAGATCAATGGCTGGCAGGTAGAGATAAGAGCAAAAGAAATGCAGCCAAGGGGAATCTCTAGGCCAGAAAACAGACTATTACAGAAGAACCTGGGAAAGGCAAAGAGCAGAAGGAACCCACAGCTGTGACAAATATTACTGCATCCCCCAAGGAGCCTTGGGACAGCAACATGCTGAGGCATGGCTGAGCAGCCATGAGCTGTGGGCAGCAGAGCTCCCAAAGGTCTTGCACTCCTACAGCTTCTGTTTTCTGTGCTGCCTGGCCAGAGCTTTTTCAGCACCACATTCCCTCCCAGGCTTTTCCAGTCTTTTCTTCCCTCTGTGACTCTGTCCCCTGGTACAACTTCAGCAGGTCTCCAGCAGCACACTTGTGCCTGCACTGCACCAGTCCACCTTCTCAGTTTTTCCTGTTTATGGTTGATTGTAAGACACAAAGTTGCATTATTTAAAATGCATTTGGAGATCCTTGCATGAGTTTGATTATATTTTGTTCAAGGCAGAAGCGAATTTAGCCCTTAGTTGTGTAGTAATCATTTCTCCCTGAGAAATCCCCATCAATTGCATATTTCTGTCAGAGATATTGCAGCCATGACCACCACCAGATCTCTCTTAAATAATTTCCAGACTAGTTAAATATTAGCTGTCATTCTGGCATGCTGAGTACTTTTACTCAGAAATAACCTCTGCTCAGTCACTCAAATTGTTTCCCAACCTGTTCACTCTTTCCTACGTGCCCTCATTGCTTCCTTTCCAGAAATCCTAGGAGTGCTGAAGCAAGGAAAGTATGGAAAATATGAGTACCTAGCAATAGATGAGCATATAGATTTGATAGTGTGGTTCAGCCCCACCCTGCTGTCTCAGATTTGACAGATAACAGCTTCAAAAGCACAAATTAGGTCTTCATCAGATTTCCAGCGTTGACCATTATCACATCTAGAAAACACATGGATTCAAATTTTAAGCTGTTCCCATTTCGATGAACATGTGTTCATTCTGCAGCCTTTAGCCCATCAACTTTGAGAAAATTCAGGTGGGGATCAGGCCAACAGTCCAGCAATGGGATTTTTAACTCTCTATTTGGTGGGAAGCCATTTGCCCCTTCAAAAGGTTCAACTGTCCCCCAGGTGCACAGTTTTCTGTAATAATGTTTACAATTCTTGTAGCATGCCAGATGGCCTGTATCAGCCTCATCTGTGTTTCTTGGCTTGGAAATGTACACTGTAAATAACTTCAGGGATTTTTCTTTCTTATTCCTGAAGCAGGTTTATCCTTTGGCTGTAAATTCAGTTCCTGGGCTAACTCAGCAGCCAAAATACAATTTTTGCATACAGTCTCTGCACCAAGCAATATAAATTCTTAATAATCATTTAAAAACAACCCCCAACTAGTCTACCAGTATAGCAATTTCCCTTCCATCAACAGTTTTCAAAGTATCTGTGGCAAAACACAGTCATTCACACAGAGAGGCAACTCTAATTAGAGCATAAGGAGGCACTTTTAAAAACTCTGAAAATGTCAGTTAGGAAGTTATTCCCTTGAATAATATCCCAGTTCTGCTTTATTTCTTGACTCTATCTGAGTGCAGTGCATTTTAGGGCTGCATCCAGATATCCTGTGCTGAATAGCAGTCAGGATAATATACATATATAACTGTGAACAACCACATATACACCAATCTGCAAAATTTGACTGCTCAGTTTTTTGAAAATCCTGTCTCAGATCTAGCTGTGTTTAATCACTCTTGCCCATACTGACAGGTGTTTTCACAGGAATATTGTCAGATCTTCCAGTGCTGCTGGGCATACTTGCCAGCTTTTCTCATTCTCTCAGAATTAAGAGAAACTCTGTTCAGAGGCAGTGGAGGCTATTTTGGTTTCCTCTTATAGCTCTTTTTTGATGCATCTGGAATTTCTTATTACTCCTGATACTTCTCACTTTCACAATATAATAACTACTGCAGAATAACCACCCAATCTAAGTAAGTTCCCTGTCTGCTTTATCCATTCTTGTTGGCTGAAAAGGGTTTTACTGGGACAACTTTTCATCTCAGGCAGCTGCTGTTACATTTCTTTATTACAGCACAGTTTTACTTCGTAGGAGGTCCTGGGTTTTGTGGCTGTGGAAAAATGGCTGGGGGTAAAATCTAGAAGCTCCATTCATATCCTACCAGAAGTTGTAATGGTATGGAAATGCTAGGATAAAATAGAGTTGATGCTCCCTGTATGGATGTGGTTGGCATGCTCAAAGCCTATTCCATGATTCCCCACAGACACAACCTGCAACCACAGCACCTGCTCAGGGGAATGGAACGGAGGGTGGAGCAGGGCGGAGACACCGTGGCCAGGCTCTGTAGAAAGCCTTGCAGGGAGGGGAGCTTTTTGCTCTTTTTAGCTCATGAGCTGCATACCACCTGCCAGCCAGGGGAAAGAGGACAAGATGTCTTGCTGCTGAGCCAACAGCTGTGAAGAAATCACTCTCCTCAGATGAACTTGGTTCATTAGAACCTAATTGTAATATTAATGCACAGAGTTACTCTGTAAATTTTTAGTGTGAGTCCTTCATGGGTGCTGGCAGTTGGATTAGCCTACACCAACCCTGAATATCTACAAGGAGTACTGTCATTAGTTTTGGCTGTAATACTATTTTTGCTGTGAACAGTTGTCTGGAAACCTAAACTTTGAGGATAGCAAATCAATAGATTGGATTCATTATAGTATTCTATTCATAATATGACAGTGCAATTCCACTTGGCTCATAATCAAGGTACAGAATGTCCATGGTCCCAAGCTGATGTTAAATATACCACAAGAGTTGGGATTCCACACAAAAGTAAGGCCAATCTGAACCTTGCTGTTGTGGTTGTACATGAAGATTAATTAAACCTCACCTGTGAGTGGGATGGAAAAAGAACTCAGGAGAACCATGATATTTCTGAAATATCAGCACTCCAAGCAATGCCCGAGGAAGAAATAAAAATAGAGGGCAGAGTAATCAATGGGTCTACCCATGAAAAACTCACTGAAATTAAAAAATACCACACCCATTTTACTAAACCAAGTAAAAATAAGAAATCCTGTTACAATTTTACTTTTATACAGCACATGCTTGCATTTTGTTTATGGGGAAAACAGGCTGTAGATTTCCTAATTGTAGAACACAAACTGTGAAATTTATGTACAATAGGGAGGCCACGGATAGAAGAATATGTGCTTGTAGACATATCTATGCCTGGCCTAATTTATTCGCAATGGCACTGCAATATAATATCCTCTTTTATAAGCTAGAGTGGATTGTCACGGATAAGAGTGAAAATCAACACATCCCATCTCTAAAGGGAATGAAAGGAGACATCACCTTGATAGGACGCCTAACTCAAAGTGACACTAAATGCCTGACAACGCTGTTGTCACATTGTTGTAAGCTATGTTGAGGAAATAAGTGTTGTAAACCATGCAGAAGGGAAAAACAGCATACACACCTGCTCTTTTAAGCGTGAGTGCTAGCATACCTTGAAAATATCCCATCCAATGCTTGGGATGTGTCTTTGGACAGACCCCAACTCTTGATTGAGATTGGGCCTTCAATCTGGAATTCTTGTTGGAGAGCCATATTTAACAGCTCAGCCTCCTCTTGAACTGTCTCCTCACGTCTACAACATTTGTCCCTACTTAACCAAAAATACAGGTCTACAGCAACTGTTGTTCAACCCAACATGGTCCCTCAAGTACTGCTGAGCTGTTAATGCAGAATAATGTTACCACAGTCCAAACAGCTTCTCCTGAAAATCTCCTATGCAGGATGGACAGCATGGTTGCCTAAAGAAGCCCTCCCTTCTTCCAGGCAAACCAGAAGGGATGTGACTGGCATTCTGGGAACAGGATTAGGTGCTTCAAATGACATAGACTCTGAGGTATTAATGAGCAAACTTGTCACAATAATTAGTGACCTAAATAAACTGGAACACCCTCTACAATCTTCCCTTTTGGTTTGGGGAAACAATCAATGGCTTCTAACGGACATATTAACTCAGTGGGAGGGAATTAATGAAAAAGATCCTCAATTTATCACAGATGCACTTAGTATAGTTCGAACCAATGTTTCTTTAGCTCTTAGTTGTATCCAAGCTCAGTTCTGGATGCAGTCAATGACAGCTCCAGTCACAAGGGAAGATGAAGAGGGTACCTTACCTGTTGAAACTCAAAAGGTAATTTGAGATAACATTATTCAATTTGAAAATAAATCCCAATCCTGGTGGTATCCAGACAATTCTATGATCCCACCTGCAGCACAGCCACAGTTTTTGTTTTACCAGTCCACAATACTTCAGTATATAAAATCTACTCGGTCATTGCATTAGGATTAAAGCACAATGGAGCTATACTCTGTCCTCTGGAGCATGCAGTATGGACCCAAAAAGATGAAAGTGGTAGACTCTTGATATCAATGCTTGCCTTTACGAGAGCCAAAAGGATTCAATTGTGAAAGTAGCACCATCAAAGCTCAAGACATTTGTCTTGATACTGAACAAAATGTTTGTTATTTTTAGATTCATCCTAATAAAAACCTGGAAACCGTACGTGTGCATATTGGTAAAGGATGAACTGGTAGGAGAATCACTTGTGGGTTTATGTTTGTACATAATATTACTGCAGATACAAGTAAGCACTCTAATATTTGTGGAATTGTCAAAATTACAAGATGCGATATTCATTGGGCTGTAAAAATTGATAGTATATCCAATCTAATTATATCCTATATATATCTGATTCAAGGTTTACAGCCTACTCCTCTTGGCATGAACCTCACACTGGTAAAGAGACTGTCGTAACACAAGGACCTGAAATGTTTGCAGAAACAAGCCCAAGGAAATGGACTAAAAACTTTTTGATTATTGTCCATCACAGCATGGAAGAAATACGTTGTGTGATGGAGCAGGTGAAGAAAGATGGACAACACCAATGGTGGGACACTCTTTGGATGGTCACCAACAGCTACTGGAATTCTTAACTGAGTGCTTCACCCTGTTGCCATTTTGTTGATATTAATCTTTTTGTTTTTTGTTCTAATAATTGTAGTGTATGCTAAAGTTCAGATGATTATGAAACAATTAGCCTATCAGCTACCCCCACTAATACTAGACTATCCAAGTGTCCATGTGCAGGAAGTTTCCACTCATTAAGATGACCAGTGTTTCACCTGGTTCTATACCTGCAGACTGACCAGTGTGGACAGTGCATAGGTTTGCCTGGAATCAGCTGTTGCAGATGTATGTTGGTGAGCTCTTCCACTGGGGCTGTACTGCTAATCCCAGGTAGACTTCCAATGTTATTGTTTCTTCTTGACTTTGTTTATGTTTGGTTTCTTTTTTCTGCCTGTCTTTCCATCACTGTAGGTGGCTACAGTGCAGTTCTTGTTCTCTCTCACTGACTTCCAGAATGGAAATATTCCAGAAACAGAGTTCAGAATCCAGTTCCCAGAACACCTAGGCACCTAAGCTTCAGTTTTCTTTATTAATATCCCCTTTGCTCAGTAGTTCAGCAGCAGAATGGCACATTGCTTTTGACAGTTCCTCCCTTCCCCTTTGTCCTGTGGTTTACACAGTGGAATAAAGGAAAAAAACAGCACTGACAATGCTAAAAGGAGCCTGAGCAACAAAGCACCACTGTGGGAGGGGAATAAGAGGGATTGTGCTGCAGGGGAAACAGACTTGTGGCAGGAATGAGTCCATGTGCTGCAGTGACGATGGCTGGAGTTATTTTCAGCAGAGCTGTTTCTCACGTTACTTCTCCTCAGCTATTTAGCCATCAGGGAGTAGCAGCCTGTCAGAGCCAGTGCTCTCCTGGGTTGTTATGAAAACAGCAAATGCCATCATTAGTTTTTCTCTTTGGGTGAAAGAAGTGTTCAGGAAATAGTGTCTCCACCTAAGGCAAATTTTATATTATGTTGAGAGGTAACCATCACTTGTTTTCTTCCATCAGTTCACAGTATATTAAACAGGAAAACCAGTAGCAACTTACATAGCACCTTTCATTTGATGAATCCCAAGGCTTTACAGGGATAGTTTCTCCTCCTTAGTAAGCACAGTGTTACAAAGCACCCGGCAATCTTATAATAGCATAGGGCAGGAGCTGGAACACAAAAGTGCTGAGTCTAAACCAGGCTAGCAATTATTTATTTGTTTATTGAACAGATCTTAGCAGAATTTACAGCCTCAGACATAAATCTTCTGAATAACCAAAGAAATCCATCCCATCCAATTTTGAAATTGTCCTACAGAAATCCACACAAAAATCTAAAGTTCAGACTTCACAGTCCATGTTTTACTTAAACTGCTATTAAATGATTTCCTGTTTATTGCATTTGTGTTGCCTCTGATTTAAGCTGGGAAATGGCATAAACTCTAGTAATGATGTTCAAATAGACAATTATCCACTAAGGATCAGCCATACCATGGTGCTTACTTGCGAAGACTTTGTGCTTAAAATGAAAATACACTAGTGTGTTGGTTTTAATTTGAAATTGGGTAGAAATATTAATTTGTGTAGTGGTTTTGGTTTGTTAATTTTGAAATTTTTAAAATTTATTCATCTCTAATGATGATGACACATCTACTGTCATCATTGCATATAACTAATTTATTTTATTGAATTATTTCTAGTGAGATAGAAGGCCAAAAAGGAGAGACACATCAGAGGAAAGAAGAGCCCATGTAATCATAAAAGTTGAAGATGTCATCTTAGGTCAACAGAGCTAGAAAAAGGAAGGGAAACTCCATGTTCTAAATAAGTAGAGATATTTTTTCAGGGATGCAGAGTTGAAACCCTGCTTTCTTCTGTTTTGTACTGCTCTGCAGGGCCTTGATTATCTGTAGCTGAATGAAAAGTAATATTGTTGTAGTCCCTTCCAACTGAAACAATCTTTTCTTCTCTAACAGCAACAGACAGCCATGAAAGCTGCCCATGGCAGTTTAGGAGGATGGAGTGGTTGTTGCCAAGATGTGCCTCACAGGCTGCAGGGACTTGGAAAGCTGGTATGTATGGATAATTACCAGTAACTTCAGATCATCTGAACTGTTTTTCACATCGTGCCTTATAGGTAATTCACACAGGAGTTCTTGGTTCTTCTCCAGAAACACTGCAGAAATTTGTGTTATTCTTACTTGTTGGCATCTTTCTGTTGATTGGCTGCCAGGGTGGGGACATGGACAAGGATGTTGGGTCTCTGCCTGACAGGCTCTTGTGGCTGAGGCTATGTTGTCATGGTGAAGTCTCCACAAGTCCCTGGGAAATAGGAATGTTGGGAGATAGACTTTTTCTCAGGCCTAAATGTTCAGCAGAACTTTCAGGCTTGGACTGGGAAGCTGCAGCTGTGGAGCTGAATTAGGAGTATTTTATACAGACTGAGGGCTTTTGGGCAGCTTCTGTCAGATTTGTAGGGAGAATACAGTTCTTTACTTGTCCTTCTTTCCAAACAATTCAACAGACACGAGAGAAGATACCTGGTTTGGACCTTGCTAAAAGGGATATCCCAGTATGTCCTGCTGGTCTCCCCTTTGCTTGTGCTGGCAGTAGAGAAGGATATGGCTCTACACAAACCTCTCACATTACTCAAACCCCAATTTGTTGGATGCTTCGACTGAACATTTTTTATGTTAATTTTTTATTAACATTAACAAAATTTTTACTCTCAATGTTTTAATGTTAACCATTAATCTTGGGGGGTCTGAGGGGAAGTTGTTTACATCTAAATTCAAACCCTTTAGGATCCATGCAGAGCACAGAAATTTCCAGGGGGCTGAATTATAGCACTTCAAACCTTTTTTGTATGCCATGAAAAAAGAGGTATCCTGGTCTGCTTGATCATCCTGCCTCATCCTGTAGTTGTTAGGGCTAGATATCTGCCAGTGAAAGGATTTCTTTTAGCAACATCTTGCTACAGCTGAATTTATTATTGAAGTATTGCTGTTATTACTGTGCTGTGCTCCCCCAAGCCAACAATGTCAAATGCTGTTGCTAGCTTGAAGAATATAAATTGGTATTAAAATAACACCTGCACTTGAAATAAAACAGGGTAAGAACTGATTATGCTTGGAACCAAGAGGTATTCCACAAGGCTCAGGAGCATCTTTCTGCTACTTGGCAGATATTAAAATTTTAATCTTCCAACTGAAAAAATAATCAGTAACCTGCTGATGAGTAGCAACACATCACTTTAGGAGCCTGACAGTCAACAGTACCTTCCTCTGGGAATCTGACTCAGCTTCTACCACATCCTGTGCTGTGGAACTGAAATTTGAAGTACTGCTGCCATCTGCAGGGGTACAACTTGATGTCATTTCTATACTTTATTGCTGAGCTTGTCAGGAACAGAATATTTTCCCAAAACTTGCCCATCAGACAAGTCACACTCCATAGTGATAGATTTTTACTGTGTACTGTCCTTCACAGGCTTCAAAGGCCAAACACCTCCAAAGCAAAGTTTCAAAATACATTTCAAAGAGATTCTTTCGGCCTGTACTCATAATGAAATTGCCATGTGTTATTCTATTTCCCCCTTTATAAGGTGTATCTCTCCTGTAAACTTATTTCCAGTCCTACAAAATAGACTGCTACCAGGTCAATATGAAACCTTGTAAATCTGATCAAACATCAAATTTATCCCACTTCCTTTTCCACAATGGAAGGTGTGATTGCTTATTAACATGTAAACCTTCTGCCCTGCAGCTAATTCTAGTCTTGTGTGTGCTCATGGACTTGTACATGTATTTTAAAGAAAGCATATTGCATCATGAAAAAGAATATGGGTTGAAGGAGGGAGAAAAGCTGGCTGGGGTAGACCCTGTAAGACAGTATTTGTTAGATGCTAGGTGAGCTAATCTAAGTCCAGCCTATTAGAAAGGTTGATACTGGTAGTGCATAAAGCATGATGCAACTCATACTACCTGTAACAAAAGCAGTTGGAAACATTGGCATGAGAATTGCAACTGTGATCCTGTTGAGGCAGAGGAACTTGATAATTGGAGGGAGAAGGATGTACTGAGTATTTGATGTTGAAATTGCACATAAAATCAGTTATGGAGTTAGGTGTGAACCTGTAGGATACCAGAATGTGATGAACAACTGGGCATGCTGAAAAGGTACAAAGATCACTGGGCCTGGGGCAGACTCAGCAGCACAGTTCAGGGCTGTAAGATGCAGCAGAGAGTTAAAGATGCAAGGCAGATGCAAGGTCCTTCAAACCCTGGGATTACAGAACTTGGCAAAACTTCCTTGTCAGGGTTTTTCTAGGCATTCATAAAAGAAATGAAAAGTAATGAGGTCAAACAGTTGGATGAGTATGAGTTGCAAATATGACCCCATTGTGTCTGAGTTGTGAAGAGGTAATAAATGATGGAGAGCCCCCACTTGAGTGGCAATTAAGAACACCTCTAGTTTTTTTATCTGTTTTTATCCTGTGTGAGTGATGGTTGAAGAGATCCCATTTTTCCTATCTCGAACAACAAGCACAGAAGACAAATGAACTACTGACTCCATGTAGACTTCTTGGCATCTAACACACTGTTTTGCTTCTTATTTGAGGAGTTCAGTTTCAGGTCATTTTGTGTCTCCTCCTGATATTTTCTGAAAGGATTCTCCATCTACTGTACATTCAGTACAAACACACTATCACATCAGAGGTAACTGTTCAGAATGGGAGGAAAAAATTTCTCTTTCCTTGAACTGAAGACAGAATTAGAAAGCAATTCTCACCTCCAAATTTTTCTTTCATAACTGTTTTTCTTCTTGAAATGGCCTTATTTAATATTTATTTAAATTTATTTTTATAATTTTATAGACAACAGCAGCTTGTGACTGTGACAAACTTGATCGATAAGAATATTTGAAGTTATAAAGGCTTTAGAAGCTCATGTTAAGGAGTAATTTCCAGCTCTAAATCTGTGTGATATAATCATTAGGCACTGCAGTCTTGAACTGCTGAACAAACTTCATAACAAACCTCATAATTCTTCCCTGTTTACTGGAAGTTGTTTAACTTACTCAGTGATGACTTGGATGAAGGGCAGATCCCTCCTCAGCAAGGTCACTGATGGCACAAAGCTGGGAGGAGTGGCTGATACCCCAGAGGGCTGTGCAGCCCTGCAGAAGGCCCTCAACAGGCTGGAGAGATGGGCAGAGAGGAACTGCCTGAGATTCACCAAAGGCAAGTGCAGGGTCCTGCACCTGGGCAGGAATGACCCCATGGACCAGCACAGGCTGGGGGCTGAGCTGCTGGGAAGCAGCTCTGTGGAGCGGGACCTGGGGGTCCTGGTGGGCAACAAAGTGTCCCTGAGCCAGCAGTGTGTCCTTGTGGCCAAGAAGGCCAATGGGATCCTGGGCTGCTTTAGGAAGAGCATGGCCAGCAGGTCAAGGGAGGTGATCCTGCCCCTCTACTCAGCCCTGGTGAGCCTGACCTGGAGTGCTGTGTCCAGTTCTGGGCTCCTCAGTAACAGAGACAGGGAGATCCTGGGGCAGGTCCAGTGAAGGGCAACAAGACAGAATCTCTTATGAGAAAAGGCTGAGGGAACTGGGCCTGTTCAGCCTCAAGGAGAGATGACTGAGAGGGGACCTCATCAATGTCTCTCAGTGTGAAGGGAGGGTGTCAGAGGATGGATCCAGGCTCTCCTTGGTGGTGCCAAGCAATAGGACAAGAGGCAGTGGGCAAAAACTGAGTCACAGAAAGTTCAGCCTGAACATGAGGAAGAACTTCTTTACTGTGCAGGTGATTGAGCACTGGAACAGATTGCCCAGAGAGGCTGTGGAGCCTCCCTCACTGGAGAAACTCAAGAACTGTTTGGATGCAATCCTGTGCCATGTGCTCTAGGATGACCCTGCTTGTATGGCAGATGACCAGCACTTACAGCAGAGGGACAGTGGAGCCACAAGCAGCACCAAGGACGGCTGCAGGCATCTGCCCCTTCAGAGGACTGAAAGTTTTGCCTTCAATGCAGCCCCTTATATATTTCATCTCACATGTATTTCACCTGTGTACCTTCTTGTGCTTGGTCAGTACTTGGCTCATCACCTTCAGTACCAGTCACTGTCTCACACAGCTGTACCCATCAGGGAGGAGGCTCCACCACAGCCCCACTCCCAGGTACCACAAGCTGTGTGCCTGCAACATGCTTGAGCAGGGAGGCTGGGCCAGATGACCCACTGTGGCCCCTTCCAACCTGACCATTCTGTGATTTGTGAAATATGGTCAATAGAGTCCTGAAATGATTGAAATAAGTGCAGCAATGTTACTGAGCCTTTCTCATAAAATGTTACCTGAGTCCAAAGCAAGGCTGGACCAGTTTGTCTCTAATAAAGGTAAGTAAAACTTTCTTGAAAAAGTATGTGCTTGCCATTATGTGTGTTTAGATGCCTAACTGGTGAATTTGCAAGCAAAGATGGATGTACTGCAATTCCACTCAGAAGTGTTTGAAAAGAGATTGGATGTACAGGGTATTTATCTTGATCCTGCAGTCATCCTGTGCCCTCACTGAAGTGCTGCACGAAGACAGATGGGGTTAATTCCTGAATGGGAATAAAAGCCACTACTGAAGTGCAGCTGAAATACAACTTCAATTTGTCAGCTGGAGTGCTGTTATGAGTAACTATACAAATTCAGTGCTAGCTTGGGACAAGTGACCATGAGCCATTCTCGATCAAATGAAATTTATGGCAAATGGAAAAACAAATCACAAAGTGCCTTCTTGCTTATGTAAAATTAAAGGAAATTATTACTCTGGAAGCTATATTAGTTTTGCCTGCCACCCAGAAGAGGAGTTGTCTTCCACTTCCAGAAGATAATGCTCTCTAGACCAACACCATACATTGATTTTTGTTATTATCTAGGAAGATAAATCATTCTTATCTGAGCAACCAAAGCAATACTCTAGGGTCTCTTTAAAACCCAAGGGCTTATCTATGCTAATGCTGCTATAGAGGGAAAGAAAATTCTTTCTTGCTCTTACATGAAAATTGTGTTCCTTTTTCTTGTCTCTGTTTCATATATGCAGAAAAATCTAACTAAAGCTCAAGACATCTGTATCGACCAGCTGAAAAAACAAAACAAGGGCTTTAAAGACTTCAGAACAGAAAGAGCTGTGGAAGTTGGAAACTACCTCCCCTTGCTTATGGTCTAGCAACTACTTCAGCTTATACAGTTCCATAACATCACTGGGCACATCTTTACATTGAGAATATAAGGCAAACATGTAAGAAACAGTATAGAGAAGTTAGAGGAAAATAGGTACCAGGAAGAAAAAATGGAGTTTGTAGTTGTGCTATGAACCTATTTTTTTGAGTAGCTGCTTTCACTCTCTAGGTGGTAGTATAATCTCTAAAGACCTTGTTACCCTTTTCTGAGCAGCCATGCAATTTGGTTTTATTTTCCAGCCTACAATTCTTCACAAGACTTCTTGCTCTAAGCTAAATTAATACCTTCTGCTGCACAAAGCAAGAACAAGGACTTTTTACACAATGTTGGGACTTTGGGACTGAACATTTGAAATTCCTAAAAATAACTGAGACTACATAAAAACAGTAACTGGAAGAGGAGGCTTGGGACTTCTATGAATGGTGGAAAGTTATTAGAATTAGAGATGTTAATAGGGGTTTATTAATTGAAGTGTTGCTCTTTGATATGAGTAGTTGCATAGTATTCATGGCTTTTCCAGGCTGCTTCTCTGGAGCAGTACATCTCAATAAGAACACTAAAAATGCTCCTTTCCTGAGGCTAGCTGTAAGAAATGTCAGTAAGGCATATTGCTCATAAATTCAGCAAGACTTTTTTGTCTAGTAGTAGCATAGTACTTAAGGAAAAAAAACCCAACAACAACAACAACAACAACAACAACAACAAAAAAACCAAAACCAAACACAAAAAGAAACCTCTTGCAAAAATTTTGTCGTTGTGCTGAAGTCCATTTCAGTGCTCTCAGTCATCCTGGATGAGAGGTGATTACCAAGCCTGCAGGATCATTAGAATGGCCAGTGGACTCCACAGACATGAGTATGCTCCTGCAAAGTCACACAGATAGCAAAGCCTGGAATTCCTGGGGTTCAGAGAGCTCAGGGAAGCCACCCAGAGGGCTGATGATGTCCAGATGAGTCTGCTGGTGTCTTGAATGCCTTCTGACCTCCCACAGGTGGGAAATTCAGAGCTGCTCTGTTTCCATCAGGTGACAAGAATCATAGAAACTGGTGAAGTGGGAGAGAACTGCTCCCTATGTGCACTTCTGAGACAGTAGCACAACAGCCCCTGTCACTTTGTGCTTGCCACTGCAGGCACTGATGTATGGGTGCAAGAGGCTTGTTTGAGCTAGATCCACCTGGATGTGTACACACACACACAAATGTGTGTAAAGGTAATTGGTTTCTGTAACACTCTTTCTCCTGACAGGATTCACAAATTGGACCTACCATGAGCGTGGCTCAAGCACTTATATTCAAAGCAGGCACCGCTCTTGCCAATCTGCTGCTTAAATTGATGCTGCTACTGTGGGCTGTCACCAAGCCCTCGGGCTTGGCAAGCACTGTCACTTGGAAAACAGCAGGCAAATGTCACCACTATCTCATGACAGGATTCCTTTAATCCTTGGCATCTCCTCACATGGTTGCTTGCTACTTAATGAGTTGCTCCTAAGCACACAGTTAAATGGAGTAGTAAGAAACTGAAAGCTCTCATTGCTTCAGCTGTTGCTTTGGCAGGATTTTTTCAGCAGTTTGCTGCCTTTGACAGTATCTGGAACACATGCTGCTCTCCAGATATGGCTGAGGCCAGCCTTAAACTGCAAACGTCGTAAATGCAGATCCTGAAAGCACGATTCAGCCAGTCACTTCAGCTTTTTCCAAGAGCTGGGCCACTGGCAATTGGATTAAATCCCTTCTAAAGTTCACTTCATCTATACATAAAACATGCAAGTACGCATCTGCAAAATAAATGGCATAAAATTAATTTATGCCTGGTTTTTTCCTCCACAGGCACTTTTGCTCTGGAGATGATGCAGTATATAGCAGAGTAAGCACTGTCTGGGGGACAGTGTGGCTGCCTCGTTAGAGAAAGAAAACGAAGTGCAATGGAAATAACCTGAAGAAATAAGAGCCCCATGGTTACATATTGTGCAGGAGAAATGGATTTAATCTGTGCCATAGAGTTTCTAAGTGATACTCATCAAACACCAGAGCATGGGCCACAGCTGTGCTGTGCTTATGTGGTGCTGATGGGAGCTAACCCACCCTGGGGGCCTGGGCAAACTCTGCCTGCAAACAGCTGTGGCACCTCTGAATCTCCAGTTTAAACAGCAGTTCAGGTACACTGACATGGACAGCTGGACTTCTAGTCCAAGGACAATGAACAGTTTGAGTATCTATTGTCAGTATTCCCATATCTGGGTCCATTATCTCAGACCTCTCCTACCTCACAATCTCAGCTGCAATCCCCAGCCACCTTTAACTGCTCTTTTCTACTTCCTCATGCAAAATAACAATTTAAGACCTGTTTGTTCAACTGTCACCCACTTCCCACACCTTTTTCCAGCTCAGGCTTAGGTATCTCTTAGTTGCTCTGCAGAATTTGTCCAAGGCTTTTGTTGTGTTCTTTAGACTCTCAAAGCCAAATAAAACATCAACCCTTTTACAAGTCAGCAGGCAAAAAACCTCAAAATCTTAAGACTTTTGTTTAAATAATAATAATGCTATTAAAGCATTTACCAGAATTAAGAAAAAATATATAATTCAGGTCAGAGAATTCAAATACTTGGAGACCTCGATTCTATTTTTTCAAGCCTATGACTATTTAGTAATAATTTTCTTCTAAAAATAAAGAAGAAATTTTTTACCATCTATGTTGTTAGTACCAGCTGTTCAAGAGAAAATAAATCTCTTTCCAATCTTCAGAGCTTTAAAGAATAATCTATTTCAGACAGAAATGGTTTGCTGCTTCGTGTTCAGCAGGCTTCCCAAATTTTCAGTTAAAAAAATATCACACATTTGCTCATAAAGAACATTGGAAGAGTGTTATTTACAACATTGTTTTTGAATGCAAATGACTCTGCAGCTGAAAGGTAGTTTCAGCTTTGAATTAATTTACCACTTTGCAGCCAACTAAAGCTCTCGTGCTTCCAGTAAACTCAAATGTTTATGCAAGTCCTAGGTCTAGTTTAATGAGGTTGAGAAGGTTCTCAGTACATGGCTGCTAACACTCAAATACTTGCTAATGACATGACTCATAAGCAAGACAATTCCATTTGTCTGCAACCACTGCCACAGGAAAAACAAAATTATTAGCTTTCTGTTAAGCTGTGTTGACTCTGTTTATCCAGAAGGATCCAGGGCCATGGACTCATGCATACCCATGTGCCTGAGCTGGCCACACGGGGACTGTGCCCATCACTGCTTTTGGTATGTGTGCCCAGCCCTCTGTATGTGCTCAACAAATCTCCCCTGCCCAGACCAAGGGAAAGAGATGTGAGAGGAGGTTTTGTGAATCCTTTGTGGGCAATTACTGGCCACTCTCTGGTCTAGGAGGCAGAGGACAAGCTGTGCCCATGCACTGCTCTGCTCATGCACAGTCCAGTGTGCTGGGGGAAGCAGCTGGGCATCCTGGCAAAATAACAGCTGAGAACAGGTGGCCACTGCCAGCCACAATTGGCTGCTCTCTTGCTGCTTTCCCAGGAACAGCAAAGAGGAAAAAGGGGATCAAGAGACAGGGGAATCACTCTGCTGTTTACAGCCATGGGATCTAGACTGAGCTCCCTCAAGTTGGCAGGATAACTGTTGTGGTCACACATTAAAGTACAAAGCACAGCTCTTACTTTTCTTATGATTTTTGTGGCTCACCATGGAAGTTAATATTTGATTTTTTTATTTCCGAGTTCCTGTTAGAATCAAAGCTGTGAGGGCAAAATAGATGAGAGGTCTGCCAGGGCGGCAGATGTTTGCAGAAGTAATGGTTCTGCTATTATGGTCATATGGTTGTCTCTTAGGATGAATGTCAGGCACCAATATCCCTTCCACCTCTCAGCAGCTGAGGTAGTGTAAGCTGGGAAATTATTTCAGTATTGCTAAATCAAAGAGAACAAAGGTCCTAAGCCATATTGCAAAGGAACTGCACATACCATCAAATGAGAAGACTGAGCAAGCACAGTTAAGAAGATGCATAGTGCTCTTCTGATTTTTCTTGGGTATGTTTTTATTCCATGCAGAGATGTGCATGGGATACTTAGGAAGATGTGTGCATGAAAGAGAGTGAAACAGTGTTTCCTACTCTCACAGACATATTTAAGAGCCCACTCATTCACATCAGTGTTTCTTTACCAGTTATGGCCATAATCTTTCTTGAGATCTGTAGGCTTGCTTGCTTGCCCTTTCCCCTGGCTCCAGGAGACTGTGCTCCCCAGTGAGATGCACATCCTGGCTGCAGAAGCTGCCATGTCCCACACTCCTGGCCTTGCTTTCCCTTTGCCTCACACGTGTCAAGGCAAGCTCCTCCACTTCTGCACCTGCCAGACCCCGGCACAGCCACAGGGTGAACCCCACTGGCCCTGCACCGTGACCAGCCCACCACAAAGCAAAACCAGCATCATGACCATCTGCCTTGGGAAAAAATGCTGCTTTCCCAAAAACCAACTTTCTCACCTAAATCTGTTCTTAGCTGTCAAGTTTCTCTCGTGTGCCCTGGCTGCAGATACTTCCAGAACACTTCAGTTGATTCTCCTATGTCTCTCTGACAACAGTTTCCAAATTTCAAAAACCAAACACATCTAACCTTACATGTCTGGCACTATTCAAATGCCTTCAGACATTCCTAATAGCTCTGCAACATTTCTCAGTCATTTGTTTTTTCTCATGTTTTTGAAGAACTTGCCAGGTTAAATGAGAAATCACTCTGTGAAACAGCAGACTATGCACATTTCTTCACTTTCTGCAGCCCAAAAGGCACAACAAAAAGCTATTTCTTAGGAAACCCAGTTAGCGTCCCTTTTTCTGTGCCTGCTGTTCTCCTGGCAAAGGCTTTGCTGACTCACCAGCTGATTCACAGAGGCAGCAGCAGCTTTATTTGGCTTCTGAGGAGCCCTGTTGTGCCTGTGTGTGGTCCCCTGCAGCCTCAGGCCACACCTAAATATAGCTGCTGTCTCTATCGCACTGTGGTCAGCTGGGCACAGCCTCCAGAGGCTCAAATGTGCATCTTTTCACCAACAACCTGAGAAGGAGTCCTGGTTTCTGTTTTGTTGCCAATAGCTGCCTACTGGTGTTCTCTCCCCTTCAGTGAACATGCACAGCTCCCAAGAAACCAGCTCAGGCCAAGCATCAATAACTGCACAGGCTCTTATTTAAATAAAATCATTGGCCATAAAACATTCTAAAATAATTTACACATATTCTGGTAAAAGCAGCAAGACTTGAAGCTATGGGGGCACACACTGTCTTAGTTCAACTTTGCAAATATTGATGTTGGCTTAGTATTTTTTTTATACTACAGCAGCCACAAAAAGAGAAGATACACCTCTGCCAGATGGACTGCAATTCTTCAAACAAAAATAAATTAATAAGGGAAGGCTATTCAGCATAGAAGCAGAAAATGAGTGGTATGTGTGTCTTGTTTCCATTTTATTTTCTTTTTAGGTTTTCTTGTCTGCTTTTCCCAGTTTGTAATGTTTCTACTACTTGCAGCTCTTCAACTGTTTAAATCTTCACCTCAACTACTTTTCTTAGCTTAATAAACTACACAGCTCTTCCATTAATGTATGCATTGAAAAACAATGCTTGGCCCAAAATAGACTGAGCTAAAATTAAGGAATAGTAGGTTTAGGAGGCTAAGTGTGCCCCTTACTTTTAACCTATTTTGTTTTAATAGATTTATTTTACCAAGGGAATTCTATTTCTGTGCACAAGCTGACATTGACAGGCTACAACAGGGTAACTTGACGAGACACACTAACTTGGCTGCCAGTTTTCTTTCCTCTTATCTGAGTTTGTCTCACACAGAGGCTGATGGGAATGCCTCATGTTCCCTCATCCACCCAAGAAATTTGAGGGTGGTCCTCTCAAATTACAACTCCAGACTGCCCAGCAATATCAAGTGCTTGATGAAATTGCCCCAGGACAAAATGTTCTAGCAGCACTTCTGAGTTTCTGTATGAGGAGAAACAAAAAGGCTGGGAAAAACTGGTATTTGTAATAAGGGAATTAAACTTAATTAAATTGATTAAGGGAATTAAATGGAGAAAAACAAAATAGAAACAGAGGTGTGTTTAAGGAAAAGTCATCAAACACTGACAACTACACATCTTTGCATTTATTCTCAAAGGCAAGGTATTATCTGGGACTGGCAACCAAAACTGAATTTGAGGCAGCACTGGAAGTGGTGGTGTGGGAGTGATATGGCATAAAATATCCATAAGAAGGGGTATACAAATGCTACATAAATGAGCTATAGATGTATTGAACACTGTGTATTAATGTTTAATAACTGGAGAGTCAACTCCTGGATGTCAGTTCCTCATGGGGATGTCCTATGAAAATCCCCCCATCAGTGGACACTTTCAGACTCAAGGGCATGAAGAAATATCTGGGGAAAATCTGTTTGTAAAAGACTGCAGGGTCACAGAAAGACTCCCAGAGAAAGTCTTAACATGCAAAAACCTCAGTAAAAATTTCTACCATATTATTTTCTGTCTACTAAATAACAGGACTCATCTGAATAGCTTCTAAAAGGGCCATGGATGTCCTCACAAAAAAAAATCTGCCAAGAGGACGAGTTGCTCTGGTATATTCTTCAGTCCCTCTTCTGACTCTTAGAGACTATTAAAGCAAAGCAGCAGCAATATCCAGGAGAATACCCAATGGTTATAGATAAAAAGTAAGTCAGAGGGAAAAATTGCTGCTGCAGTTGTGTGATAAATAGGAAAACAACCATCGGGAGTGAAATCACATGTGTGTATGTGTGTGAAAATAATCTTGGCAAGATGCTCTGATGTCCTGCAGATGTGTGAGATGCAGGTTGATTCAGAAATTATATTTTCATCAAAATGGCATAATTTTCCCATATGACAACAAAAGGCAGTGAATATATCAACTGAGAACATCACAAGAAGAGACTTCATTCATAAATACAAAATATTTAGTGACTTTACAAGAGCACTGCTACGTTTATTCTCTGATGCTCTTGCTGACAAAATTTCAGATGTGAAGTAATCAATAGCTCCAGATCTCATTTTGTATGCAGAAAATTTGCTCTCAGGGTGCCTGAGCACCCTTCAGTACCCTGAGGTACTTCAGACTTCAAAAGCCAAGATGCTTTTGTCCCTCTCATTTATTCTTTTCTGGAAGCCTTCCACTGAAAATGCAAATGCCAGAGTCTTCCCCTTCAGTACTCTGCTCCCTTCCCTTTGCTGCCAAATTCCTTACTTTGCCCTCCCTATTGGTTCCTCCAACATCTCCAAAGCAGCTCCAACTCCAAGGCACTGCTAATTTCACATCCCTGTCCCAAGAGAAAGGCTTCTTAACTGCACAGAGATAAACCAGCATGCTGGCTGGCAGCAAGGACTTTGGCCACCTTGGATACAAGGAGGATCATCACCGCAGAGTCTGTTGTACCATGATTTCAGGGAAATCCTTCACAAGTATCTGGACACCACCACTATGTATCCCATCTACAGTCCCTAAATACAAAATTTTTCAGATATTAACAATTAAATTAAAAGTCAAAGTCGATTAAATTAAAATTTGTTCAAGATATTGTCCATGAAAAATTATTATTATGCCATAGCCTCTGTCCATGACCAATATTTAGAGAAATCACAGTGTTATTAATTAACAGAGAAATTAACAGTGTTACATGTAAACACATGTAAAAATGTGTTAAGTGTATGTCTGTCACTGACTTTACAGAAACCAGAAGGTGACACAAAGATAGACAAATAAAGCTATGCTCTTTAACTGTATAAATCCATATGTAAATGCCTGATTTCAAGTAATACCTTCTTAGGATTAATAGTGGTTGACTATTCTTTAGTTACAAAGCATGTGAAAGAAATCTTACATCTCAGGGCCCTACATGGAACGATCCCAAAGGATTTAATAAATGCATTTTGCTGCAATGAAGCCATTTCTGGAGTGGACTGTGACAACTCCTTCCCAGCCCATAGGGACTTTGCAGAGCAGTGTAAAAGACCAAGGGAAGAAGGCTGTACTGACCTGAGTCTGCAGGGAGAATCTGGGTCAGGAGATTGCAATTACTTGAGCTGCCTGAGCAATAAGAAAAGTGCCACTGATGTTTATCTGAGCTCTGAAATGATCAAGGTTTACTTTCATTTGCCATAGAGAATTTAAGCAAAAGTTTAAGTAGTAGCAAAATGTATGTTGAGTTTGATTTTTCGCAATACTTTGACTGTGAAATGTCTTTGTAAGGTGCAAAGTAACTCAGTAGAGAAACTGTCAAATGACTAACAAACACTGAATTAATGTAGATGTTAGATAATATTCACAAAAAATATTCACAAGATATTCATGTAGTGAAAATATTTTCCAAATAAATTCACAAATACCTACAGTAAACTAATGTGAACATTTTGAGAGCAGGAGAAAGAAAAGAATGTGGTGAGTAACATCTATCAGAGAGGGTTTTTTATGTTGTGATCCAATTCTTGCAGAAAATGTCATGGGATTAAGTACAAAAACCAGCATATCATGTAACTGAAGCATTGGGTGGTCTAAAATCCATTATAAAATACAAGCTTTATTTAGCTGACTAGCATGCCTTAATATTCAAGGTTGCTAATGTCCTAAATACTATTCTAGTGAGAAAGCTGCATAGCCAGTGAGGAAGAGGCTGTTTCCTTCTGTTCTGAAAAGAGCTTAATCACTATTGTTACAACTGAAATAGCATTCACAAAACAGCTGAAACAAGATCCTTTACTTGGTGAAATCTAATAGCTGGCCAGTCTAAAAGAGACAAGTAGCAAGCAAGCCAGGCACAGACTTCACACATAAGCACACTACAGAAGTATTTTGGTTTTGTAAAGTGACTTATTTGGTCTGTCTTACATTCAGAGCAGAAAATAGAAGATTGTGGAGCAGTACTGGTGAGTTTAAACAAACTCTACTATTCCACATAATTTATAACACACATTATAAATACAACCACGACAAAAAAAAACCCAGAGTGATAAAATTTCCAAGGATGTTTAAAGTATCTTTTATTCACAGAACACTGATACAAACAAACATGAGAAAATCATGTTATGAGTTGTTGTTCATCAGCTGACATCTGTAAATTTCTTAGGATGAAAAAAAATCAAGGTTTGTGATAAAAATTATGTGTTTTAAAAATAATAATAAAAAAACGTTTCCATATGTTTTTATCTGGAATGACACCAAACAGAAGCCTACGTGGTACCATTTCAAATGTAGTTAATGTCACATCCATCAAAATATCTTGCATCTTGGTTTATTGTTAAAACAGGTAAATTTAACAACTACTTATTTTGTTTTTAAAATAGAAAGTATGGATGATATCACTGTCTGTGGATACTGGAGCAGATGTAAACTGTGAATGAAGTATTCCCTCTGTAAGAGAAATGAGCAGTTCAAGCACTCTAACAGACAGCTATTTTAGTTCAGAGGATATTGCACAGTTCTGCCATAGGCCTTTCACTGAACTTTCCAAACAGGGACAGTGACAGCTAAGTTAGGTATTTTTAGGTAGCTTTATATATATATATATATATAAAGATCATGCAAGGTTCTGTATTCCATTTTTGCTGCTAGCCAAGAGCAGCAACAACCAGTTTAGCAATTTTAAGACTGAAATCACCTCCTCTTCCATCAAAAAGGATGGAATAAAAATCTTAAATCTGAAACTTTAAATGTAAGCTATAGCAGCCAGTACTTCTCACTGGCAGGCATTACAAAATTGTACTTTCTACTAATGCACCTTAAACAAACTCACAGCAATCTCTGGTCCTCTGGTCAAGTGTGCAGAGGCTCTTCCTCTACCCACATCTGCTGCAGTGCTTCAGTTCTCATCTGTTGCCTCCTGCTCATCAGGTTCTGGTATCTCCAGGCTTGCCTACCAAAGCTCTTCAGTTTCATCCATCCCTACTCCCTGTGGCATAGCTACCCCAGTCATAGCTCATATTCTGATATTAAGCCTCAATCCTAACTTGCATTATTCGCTATTATCTAACTCTTGGTGCCTCATAAAGCTTTAGCTGCTAATTTAAGCTGTCATTCTCCTCTTTCAGCTGTTATGTATTTGCAATCCTGAATCTGTGGTCAAAACAGAATTGAATTTGGCTTTCTACAAGTGAAGTCCAACAGGTGCACCCAACATAGTGATTTTACCTCATAAACCTTTATCTCTTTTTCCCTTGAGCAGCAACTAAATCTACGAGGGCATTTAGGTAATAGCACTCAAATATTTTAGAGCTGGCTCTAAAAACAGTGTAGGATTTATACAGGCCAATGGAGAACCAATTTTGTGAAATTAAGAAGTTGAGGTTGACCTGACAAGTCTTCAAATATTTTGGCATAATCTTCTACTCTAGACAATTATTTCTGAATTTCCATAGAAATATTTTAATGCATCTTCATAAAATGTGTGACATTTAAAAGGCCTTTTGGCTATACCCAGTGCATAAGTTTCTTCAGCAAGCACTGCTGTATACAAAGAAGAGTTAAGTATATTGGAAATGGAGGCTTCAAAGTCAACAGAAATATCAACATGAGCTGCCCTGTGTGCATCTCCTGTCATGGATTCCAATTTAAATAAATTATGCACAAGACAATATGATTCCACCAACTCATTAAAGTCCCCTAATCCAGCAGTATAATATATTCAAGTTGCAATGGAATGCAGGTCATTTGGAATGGTTATACATTAAAGATAGCAGAAGAGGCTAAGCTCTAGAAGACAGCTATGTAATAGAAGCAGACAAGCTACATGCAAAAGAATATGAAGATAGGGACTAGAAAGAAAATAAAAGCTTTTGCCATCAACTACCTCTACACAGGACAGTAAAAAGAAATATGGCTGATAGGACTATAAAAGGTTAACATGAGCATGGCAGCAGGCTCCCCATCAGCAGCAACAGCACAAATGTGAGATTGACTTGAAAATCACCGTACCTAAAGGAGTGACCCAAAGAACCCAGCACAGTAAGGATTTTCAGGAAGGGCACAAAAGACTGACATCCCAGCTTACATAAAGTGTGCAGTGCAAAATATAGGTGGCAATAGGAAAGGCTTTGGAATAGGGGCTGTGAAGTAAGGTGCACTTTTATCATCCTTGCAAATAATTTTTAGCATTAAGAATTCATTTGGCTTTCTGACAAGGGAATTTTGCAGGAGTATAACACCTGAGTTACTCCACCTCTCTAGGCTCATTAGGGTTTCAGCAAAGTCTGAAGGTGCAGGTTGTTATACTTAAGCCTTCCATGAATAAAAAAAAGAACCTATTAATGTCTTTACAATACAGGAATACATCTGCCAGTAAGATGCAAAAATTTTGAGACATCTTTCTACTTAATTACTACAAAACTGAACAACAATTGCAGTGTAATATTTTTCTCTTTCCTGTCAGGCACCTCTACATTTCTTAGCACTCAAATACCAATTTCTTTGTACCCAAGACCATGTAGATTGATAACTCAGTATAGCAAAATGCTGGATATTTAAGAGCACAAGCTGACTTTGTAGCTTGGAGGTCTTTTAGTTCTATTTTGTTTCAGAAAAGTAATTGGTGAGCCTGTCTCTTGCCACATATAGAAATAAAATATATGGGGAGGGGGAGGGGAAAATGCTATGCTCTTGATCAGTAGACATCTCTGCTTCTATACAGAAGGCAAATTACCTACCAGGTTACTTACATCCACTTTTATTACACATGCATGCCATAGATTTGTTGAACAAGACATTTCAAAAGTGTTTCAGAGGTTTAGCTCCAGAAAAAACTTCATGCCAGTGTATGTTTTGGTATGATCTTTTTTTTTCCAGGTTTCCTTGAAGCAAGGCTTCAAAGACAAAATTGAGACTTCTCTCCAAAACAGGAGTAGACCACATGGCATGTTATTATTCAAAAAATGCCAATCTAAGAGCCTTCATCCAATAAAGGATTGTTTTGCAGAAAACATGTAAAATTATGATAGTATGTTATCATAATGCCATATGTTATCATACTGGCACATTAGAAACTATTCAGCTTTTCAGCATGAAATGAGAAAAAAAACCCACCAAAAAAAGTAGCACACTTAAAAATATTACTGTTTCAAGGTATACATAAGCAGTGCATGATGCCATGCTGGAAAAACAAGTTGAAGTATTGAAAGGAAATATGTCCCAAAAACATAATGCAGAAGAATTCTGTGTTTTCGCTACACATTATTACACATTTACTCATATTTTTATTGACTAGATATATATTTTAATTAAATAGACATTTCTGATTTTCATCAGCACTGTAAATTTGATCTAAACAGTTCTTTTCCCTTCAACTAACATCATAAATCTATTAAAAGGCAAAAGCAGAAGTACAATGGAGTTTTTCTTTTGATGTACATGGCAGAAGAGACATAAGCTTACCTGCAAACAAAATATACAGAAACAAAATGAATGAAAAGGAAAAAAAGGGAAAAAAGAAAAAAAAAAACAGAAACAAAAAATATGCACATCTCATTCAAAAGTGTTCAAAACCTGAATCTGCTCATATATATGCAAATATTTTCCAAATCTATAAGCAGATTCAGGGATTCTGCCTGTGCTGAAAGAGTCAGATTCGAGGGCTGTTTTCAAACTGGCCTGTGCCTGTCAAGTGCAGCTTGTCCTATCTTCTTATTAAATCCTTTCCTAACTCTTTCCTGAGTGAGGGATTCTATTCTGTATGCATCTGTGAGCCAGACAGCCTGTGCAGTCTTCAGCAAAGGTTTCTGTGGTAGTGGGTTTTCTAGTGTTTTACATTATTGTTGAATGTTTTATATTACTGTTGGTATCCCCCTAAAACCTCCCTTGTTCTGTAATCCCTGATGGTGTGCCCCGAACACCTCCTTTCCATATAAAGTGTTCACCCTCCTTCCCCTGCACCTGCCAATCTCCCCAGGGCACATACCCACGTTCCAGAATCTTCCCTGTCAATCTCTTATACCCAACCCACGAGAGTGTCAATCCTCCCTTAACCCATACCCCTATTCTGGAATCTTCCCTGTCAGTTATGTTATCCCTATTCCCTCATTAGCTGCTGTACCTTGGTTCACTCCCACCCTCGACGCCATTGGTTTGTGTTTGTAATCAATTCCTCCCCCACCCTCACCCGATTGGTTTCTGTATTCCTCCACCCCTGGTTTCCACCCCCCCCTTAAAACCTCGTGCTCCCTGAGCAGCCTCGTGGCTTCGTGGACCCCTGGACCTGAATAAACATCCTCTGTCCTACACCCGAAGCTGCCCGTCTCTCTCCCTTCGAATTACTCCGTCTCCTCGACACTGCACTTATTGCCGCTGTCCTGCGCTCTCTGCGAGGGGGCGCGGGCTGTACCGACTGCCCCGAAACCCCGATGGGCCGGACGGGAAGCGGCAACACCTGGTGCGCTGCCCCGGAGAGCTAGCCGGAGCCCGAGTGGACACCGGGGCGGCGCGGCAGTTTCTGTTCAAACTTCAGTAAAATATAAAGGGAAGCTTTTGAGCTTTTGACCAATTTCTGAAATATCAAGAAATATAAACCAAATGATGCGTCTGTGTTCTTATTCAGTGCACATTCCTTCCTCCCCCCCTGCTCAAGAGTCACTGGCATTTCAACTATCCACATGCTGCAGCATTTAATCAATGATTCAGTACACAGCCCATGAGATACGCCACAACACTTCAACAAGCAACTTGTACCTGTCCATGGGGACAGAGGATCTGAGTTTGTGTCAGTCTGTTCTTGTCAGTTATAATTAACCATACACCTATTTACATACATAAATATTTATACACCATGAGAAAACTTCCTAGCGCTTTATCAGATCTCACTTTATCACAGTGGATTCTGATGGCAGCAAAACACAATTCAGTTTTGTTAAAAACTCAGAGAGAATTTTGGATCTCATAAATGTAGAAATCATCACCCAGATTTTGAGATGTTAAGTACCTGAGGTTTCTGAGGACACCTGGAAAGTGTAGATGTATGCTATCCTTTTAATTTTAAACATCTGGCCACAGTCTTCAATGGAGACACAGGAAAATGAGTGACATTGTACAGAACTTTTATGAGACTTTCAAGTTTTTCTCAGGCTTTAAAAAACACCCAAGAGGGATGAGCCTGTCAGGTAATGAGAGTGGCAAGGAAGGAAATACATAATAGATCTCCAGAACAACCCAGAATTATTGCTTGTGTTGTACTGGGGTAGGACCAGCTCAAGACAAACCATCTACACAGTGTGTGTTTCATAATTCACTGGCTAAGCCAGATGACACATACTGTGCAAAGAACTCAAATGTTAGAACAACCTTCTGCTAACCACTAGCTGGTGTATGAACTTGGAAAAAAGAAGTGCAGAATATATACTGAGCCTTGTTTAGTTGAGGGAAAGTAGTTTTCAAGAAAGTAACAAAGTAACTTCTACATGGTAAGTTTTGAAGTCTTAGTGACTTGTTAACATCTAGCTAGATACTGGAAAAATAGTGACAATGTCAAAAAAGACCAAAATAATACCAAAGTAACAGCATTTATGGTTTATTTTTTATGGCAGTCTCGTTGGAGGCATTTAAGGACCAAACAGACAAATGTGTGATTTACGCTCACGTTGCACTGGACTCCACATGCATGACTGCACAGACTTTATAGCCTGACAGAAGTTGACTTCTGCTAAAAAGGAACAATTTCTTCTGTCAGTTCTTCTCATCACCTGGATGCAGTGTTCATGCAGCTTCATGCTCAGCCAAATCAGAAAACAGATCTAGACAAAAACTAGCAATTTTTGACAGCAAGTTGCCCACCTCCCCCTTCTACTGGACCATTTACACCAGGACAATCACTTTGCTTAAATAATTCTATTAATTACAAAAAAACCATTGAGGTGTTGGAGTGTGTCTGGAGAAAGGCAACAAAGCTGGTAGAGGGTCTGCAGTACAAATTCTGTGAGGGGTGGCTGAAGGAGCTGGGGGTGTTTAGCCTGGAGAAAAGAAGGCTCAGTGGAGAACTTATCTCTCTCTATAGCTGCCTGGAAGTAGGTTGCAGGCAGGTGAGCATCAGTCTCATCTCTAGCAACGAGTGATGAGAGAAAATGGTCTCGAGTTATACCAAGGGAGGTTTAGATTGGGTATTTCTTCAAGAAAACACTTATAAAGCATTGGAACTGTTTGCCTAGGGAGGTGGTTCAGTCACCATCCATGGAGGTATTTAAAAAGTGTGTAGATATGATGCTTAGGGACTTGGTTTAGTTGTGGACTTGGAAGTGTCAAGTTTATGGTTACACTCAATGGTCTCAGATGTCTTTCCCAAGCTAAATGATTTCATTTGTCTGCACATGCAATTGTCTACCTCAGCTCCAGCTATTATTGCCAGTGATGAGAACCATCTTTGTCATTGGAATAGCTGACATATTCCTACCTTAGTAAGAAAGATCTGGAGACAGGAATTGGCCCAGATGCCTGGCTCCAAGTACAGCCACCTAGGTTGTTTGCATTTGTTTTCCAAAGACTGAATCCACAACATGAAATTGAAGTTATTAACAACTGAAAGGACAAACTTGAAAATGTGCTGTTGCTGTGAACAGACCCTGACTTGGAGAAAATCTGGAGCACACATTAAGAATTCTTGGAGAGGTGCTAAGCAGGTGGAAAGGAACATGGCTGGCAAACGGAAGGTCTCAATTTTCTAGCTTGTTTTACTGTTTTCATGTTAATCTCCCAAAGTTGTGCAATGGTACCCAAAGTCGGGTTTCTGATTATTAAATTATGTGGTCTAAAGTCCATCTGTTTTTTTTTTTCCAGGGATTTCATGTGATCCAATAAAAGATACTCTCTCTTTTCAGAAGTTAGATTGTAATGATCACCACAAAATTATAACTGAAAGAAATTTTTGTTTGTTTGTTTTGCTGTCCAAAAGCCATGTCTGATGACAAGTTAAGATTTCCCATCTCACCTTGTGTCCCTCATGGTAGTGAATCCCTGTGAAGTGCTATGCACAGGGACCTTTGAGAGTCATATCCCCACACCCTCCAGGGCATGTTCTTGGAGGTGACACAATAGGTGCCTCCAGTAATAAAATACTTACTGTAATAAGGAGAGTGGAGTAAAGGAGTCCCTTTTACTGACAGTAGCTGGGGAAAGAGCAGTCAAACAAAGCACCTTGGAACAATTAGGTCATCTATGTTGCCAATGCTTGATGTGTGATCTTTGTTGGAGATAATTTATTTAGCAGAATATATCTTTAAAATGTCTTATATGATACCAAGCGCTCAGAAATAGATCCCTAAGAAGGAATTAAATACATAAATTACAGAAACACAAATGTAATCACCCTTAAGGTCACAGCTAATGGCAAAATAAGATCTGTCTGCCCCTGCTGTGTCCACAATAGACAGACACCAGATGCCAGGGAGATGACAGGAGTTTGATTGGGAGTAGAAGAAAATATTTGATTGGAGGAGAATTATAAAGAGGCACACAAGCAATAATGCGAGGAAGGGAAAGAATATAATAACATTGATTCAATTTGAAATGTAAAATATTTCTGGTAGTTCAAGGGTATCAGTACTCTCTGTCATACCTCTTCCATACAAATTTTTGTCCATATAAAATGTATGGCCAGAACATAAAAAAAAGGAAACGGCTTTCCTAGAGATCTCTTGGCTTTTCTGCAGCCCACACTGTCATACCACCAATTCTGGGCCTTTTTTAGGATTGCAGGGGCTATGGCAAGGGAAGGTATTGATAGTAGCACTAGCAGAGAGAGGTGTCTTCAAAAGGCTGAATGGAGTGGGAACCTAGAGCTACTACTGGGCACTTTTATCACCTTCTAGAAGCTGTTTTAATTTACCTCCCTGTTCTTTCATGGTCCAGAAATAACTAGGAGGGCAGACTTACTCATCTTCATACAAAAGTGCTCCAGCTCCACTTACACAAGTGATGCCAGCATGGGCACAGGGAAGTAAGAGACAGGAGCTAGCTCTGGGCATATATTTTCCCTTTCCTAAAAACCTGAATCCATATTTGCTACTTGCAGGCAGCTCCTCAGTCCAGCTGCTGCAGTTTTGGCCTCTCCTCTACTTTCTGTACAGGGAATTGAGATACCTGCATCTGGCTCACAATTCCCCAGTTATAGCACCTTAGGAACACAACTTCTGACTTCCAGCCCCTCATTGCTATTCATAAGAGGCAGTCTTATCTTAGCCAGGATACCTCCCCTTTTTAAGCCAATAAGCACCTTTAAAGACCACATCAGTTGAATCAGTTGACAAAAATATTGCTCCTTTGACAGTATTCCTGAATTCTTTGTAAACCAAAACACAAACTGATTCAATTTCTATCACAAAAATTGTTACTCTTTAACTTTGATATCTCTGAACCTTTTTACAGGCGGTAGCAGGCAGTGCCTGAGTGCACAATTGCTGCACTAGAGGGAGTAGGAAGCTCATCTGTGCCGTGGCTGCTGGGGCTGATGCAAGCAGCTCTGGAAATGGATGGATGTGCTCTTTAGGGGCTCTTGGAGTGAACAGGCTCCTGACTACTGAACACTGAACTGTGAATCGGGCACATCAGGAAAGACCAAAGCTCGTGCTCTGTGCGGGAACAAGGCTCTTCTGAAAATCTCCACTTTGAACACTGCTAGTTGTTTAGAATATTTAGTTCATTGAAAATCATTCATGCTTTATAATTACTTATTTCTGATCCAGGATTTGGGTGCATGCTGTATACATGCCTCACCTTATCATGATTTTAATTTTATGTCTTAGAACAAAATTAGTTTTCAGTGCCAAACACCCTCTGACTTTGCTTCTCTGTATAGCAAATAGTCGTCCACACCGGAGGCTTGTTACAAGTTTCTCTTCTAAAGATGAAAAAAGGCACTAAATGGGTAGTATAATCTGTTTCTGTCCTTAAATTACAGGAAAAATGACCCATGCTACATGAGTTAAAAAAGCTTTTCATAGCTGACAGGCATGGTTTAATCACTACTAAAAAGCACCCATACACTTCCATCTAAAATGCTCTAACAAGGGTTTTTCTTAAGAAAGAAAAATCCATCAAAATTCTTGAAGTGAGGGATAAATCCTCGTGTATATCTTTTTTCCTTTACTGTGTCAAATGGATGCCTGCATCTGGAAAATTGCAAATCTGAAAAAGCAGTAGAGTGTAACAAAGGAAAGGGATAACTTAAAAAACTCCTTTTCATATATTGCTGCAGTAAGTGTAGAACCAGATCCTCTATGCCATCAATAGGAAGTAATATACTTCCACTCAGAGAAGTGATATTATAGAAGAATATATTATTTACAACTCACAGAGCCAAAGTCAAAGATTATGGTAAGATTCCTCTGTCTTCAACTATTGTAGCCTCTTCTGCAGTTTCAGATGTTTTCTAGATTTTAACCATCCTCTTTTGTCTGCTTCCCTTTCAATTACTTTCTGATCAGAACGCAACAGCAGAATTCTCTACTTTTACTGCTTTGCCATTCTTTTACCACTTCCTCAATGCCCGTTTTCAATCATGATTTTTTCTCTTGCTCAGTCTTTTGACTTTTTGACTGTAACATCTTCATCCTGTCCTCGTGACTTTCTTCTCTCTCATTCTCAATCCTGTACTCCTCTCCTGGTTCTTTCCTTTCTACCTTCAAGCAGATCACAAGCTCCATTACCCCAGAACAATTGTATCATAAGTCCCTTTCCACAGCTCCCTAGGTCCTCTTTTGGGATATGCAAATCATATAGCCTGTTTCCTCACTTCTAGTTCTCCACAATCCATAGCCTTCTAGAAACAAATGAAAAATGCCATTAGTCTAATTAGTTTGAGGTTTCAAAACTTTGAAATGTTAACTAGTGGGCATAATTTTCCAGGAAAATTTGAAAGGGAATTAGTCTAATGAAGAAGAACTAGAATACCTAAAAACCAAAACCTCTCCTAAAAATATTTAAGCTCTTGGAACTAGCTTGGCTTTCTTTTACAGTGCTGTGTGAATGGATGAGGGAATGACATTGACATTCCACTATTTGCCTCTGCTCTAAAATGAGCAAAAATAGTCAGAAACAACTAAACTGTGTTATAACATTGGAGGGAAAGGGGACCTACATTTTTGTGGGCATATAATCAGTATCTTGATTTGCCTGTATTACCCAAATCCATCCAATTCAAGCTCTGATTTGGGAAGCCTCTTATTCTCTTAAGACTATAGCGCATATTTAAAATCCCTTTTTCTTTAATAAATATGGAATAGTTCCATTGTCTGTAAAAACTGTCCATAGGAAAGAAAATGGAACAGAAGAGTTTTGAATTTATTCAGCTATTTCCAAAGTTATTTATCTCTATGACATAGGATAAGTCACTTGAACTTTCCCTTCCCAGTTTCCTCAACTATTAAATGAAATTTATACAACTTGCCCATTTTTGAGATGGAGGACATGTACATTCCAAAACTTCTATGAAAAATTCTGCCTTGTTTTCCTAAAGTTGTTTTACCACCTGTACCTACCACTTAAAGGTAGATGAAACCTCTGTAAGTAAAGTTCACACAACTCCCTGAGACCTTGCATTAAAAAGTAAGAATTAATTGCTGATATAGAATTTCTTTTACCCATCTGAAAGAAGCAAGATGGATTTAGCTCTCAGTTGGCCCACACCAGGTCCTTTGTTTGAGATCCATCAGAACTGTGACTCTTGAGTTTCATAACTGAAAAAAAACCTGCCATGCACTATCACGTACAGATATGCAATGCAAAAGAAGGAAGAAAATGTAAGAATAAAAGGTCTGCCACCAATCTTGTGAAAATGATAAATGCAGATTTAAGAAACAATGAGTTTCTTTTGCTTTCAGCCTTACTTTAAATTATACTAGCAACCTCCTCTGAGCACTAGTCTTATATTCCCCTTCCTTAGAGCTGTAATCATAAGCTTGGCCATTAGTGTACACCAAGCCTGGGATCAGTTACTCTGCCACGTACTCAGGCCAGTCAGGATGGTGGGGAGAATTCCCCTCTAACAACTGTGAAATCCCCAGTGAGTCCCTTTCTCTGAAAATGGTGTGCCAAAGCCTAATAGAAAAGATACTCTATATCATGCATCACAACAGTTAAAGCACTCCTGTAGTGCTGCTCAGGATCAGACAATCTGCCCACACAGGTCCCACAGAACTGGGCAGAGGTAACCCTTCAATCTGAGTCCAGTAGTACAGTGCCTGTCTGAACATTTCAAAACAAAGAAATCAAAATCTGAGAAAGAGTTTGGTTTAGACACCTTGAAGGAAAAACTGAGCTATTTTTTTCTTTTGATTATATTTTTGAAATGTCATGTCATTTCTCAGGTTTTTTTTCCAGCCAAGAATGCTGGAAGTCAAACTGAGATTCAGTTTCCAGGAGCAGGGAATCTAATAAAATATCACATGATTTGTGATTAAATAACCTTGGCTGCTATCTCTGCTGCTGTACTGTCTTCTCTGAAACAGAACAGCATTTATTTATATGAATTGCTGTGTTGGGATCAGTTGGCTTATTCATGAAAGTGTTCCTGATCCTATACAGTATATACATATCAGACATGCTTTCCCTTTGAAACCAAGCATATTTATATCTATTTGCCAGCTAAAGAAATACAAAGTGCTATTGAATACTTTATTAAGCAGAAAACACTCTTGCCTAAAAAGCCTCTAGAACTTAGGTATAATATATCCCTGAATACCTTTAAAGAATAATTTTTGTCAGCAATGGCTAAATTCTGAGGCATGGAACAGCTAACTGCTGCTGTTAGTCTGCTTTTCTTACTTGTGAGTATTTACAGAAGTATGTTTGCCTCCAGAGTATCATCATCACGCTTGTAACTCTCTTTCAATGACCCAAAGAACAAGAAGGAAAAGACTTCTCTTAATTGTTAAGTATTTTCCCTCATCTTTTAATTAAAGATTTGCATGAGACCTTCAGCTAACTGCAGGTATCAGGACAGGGTGGGAGCTGAGGGGCTGGAAAGCAGCTTGGCAGAAAAACACCTGGGAGAGCTGAGGCACAACTAGATGAGCATAGTCAGCAATACACCCTTGCAGCAAAGAGAGGCAACAGCATCCTGGGCTGCACTAGGCAGAGCATTGCCAGCAGGCTCAGGGAGGTGATCCTTTCCCTCTGTTTAGCATTGTGAGACACACCTGGAGTGCTGTGTCCACTTCCAGGCTCCCCTCTGCAAGACAGACATGGACATGTTGGAAAGAGTCCAGCACAGTGCTGTGAAGATCATTAAGGGGCTGGAATGTCTCTCACATGGGGGAGATGGGGAAAATGGAGCCAGACTCTTCTCAGTGGTACTCAGTGAAAGGACACAAATTGAAGTACAGAATGATTAAACATAAGAAAAAGATGTTTTATTGTGAGGCTAAATGAGTACATAGAAGAGGCTGCCCAAGGAGATTTTGGAGTCTCCATCCTTGGAGATGTTTGAAATCTGACTGAATATATCCCTGAGCAACCTTCCCTAGCTGATCTTGTGTTGAGCAGGAAAATTGGACCAGATGATGTCCAGACATGCCTTTCAACATTCTATGGTTCCAAGAGTCATAAGAGTGGAGTACAGATTTCTAGCTCACTGAAGTGAGCCTTACTGATTTAGGAAGGCAGATGGTGACTGTTCTGCTTAAAGGTGTAAAGAATCTCATTTTAGAATTTGAATTAACGGAGAGTAAAGAGGCCAAGCACTTGCAAAAATCCTCCATTTATAGGGTCTGTGGAGTGAAAAGGCAGTTACAGCTTGCAAGTCATCCTAGAAGTAAATTAGAACTCCCACAACAAAAGAAAAATGGACAATTAGAAGAGAAAGAGATTAAACCAAGAAGGGTCATAGGAGCTCTATGTTAGACAGGACACAGAGTGCAGTGTCACATTACAGCAATAATTCTCTCACAGTTCTACATTTAAAAATAACACCACTGTCATAAGGTTTCCTAGAGGTAAAGTTTCACATTACGCTGCCAATGAAGGGGACAAGCCTGTTCTTGCCCTCTAAAACCTTTTCCTTCTTTCTTTCTGTTATTTTCTAATCACTGCCATCATTAGTTATACCAACTCATTGATATAACAGAATATTGAACTACAAAAAAAAGTAAAAAAAGATTACTCCATTGGTGGAATTTGGTGACTTTTTGATGCTCCCTGTGTACATGTGGTTGCTAGAGCCAGTGCAAAAGAGGGGACGAGGAAACACAGATATGAGAGGTAAAAGCAGCAGTAACATCCAGTTTTACCCCATGCTCAATCGGATACCAGTGAAATTTATGAGACATGAAGAAGAAAATGTTATTTTACATAGTCTAGACTACATGTGAGTTACTGCTGTAATCAGGCAGCCTGGGTGCAGTATCACCTCACACCCTAAGGCAGTATGTTCTACCCTGCGCTGTGCAACAGGGTCACTGACAATATCTATCAAGACTTAGAGAATCCCTAAAAGACCTAGGCAATGGAGGGCACAAAAGTACTTTGAAACTGTTTCAAATTTCAATCTCTCATTACAAAAATCCATTCCACAGTCAAGAACAGTTTTGTATGAGTTTAACACCAATTGATGAATTGATGTGAATTGATACGAGTTGATGGCAAAAACCTATCCATAATTCCAAAACGTAATGATATCAAAAACTCAGGACTGCATGTAGCATTTGCCCTTACCAGAACCTGTTGTGTCAGATAGCACAACAGCTTATACAACTGTACTTGAATTCTAACATTAATTACACTTTGTATCAATATACAGAGCATATTTTAGAAGACCTCTTATTTGAGCATCTCTAAAGGCATCTTATTTGTATAACTGATGATACAGTGAGGAAATACCAGGGTTTTGTTTCTACTTGAAAGGCTAGCTCCCTTATTCTTAGCAATGTTACAGTAAAAGCAAAAAAATATCCAGTTCATTTTTACAAAATAAAGATGAAAATCCTTCAGAGGTCTCACCTACTAAACAGGTATTTTTCTATACTCAGGAGTTTTTAACAGTTATACTGCAGCCTGATCACTGAAGACAGAAAAGGAGTTACAGAGGTAGGAAGATATTCTCCTGAAATACACAGAAAATGAATGGTAAACAATCTCTTCCAAAACTAAGTCCAAGGAAGAATTGCACTCAAGTACGGTTAAGAAAAGTGTCTTTTCAAATAGTGAGGTGGGATCCTAAATAAAACAAGTATGAACTACTTGGCTATATTTAAATCCTGAATTTGAAGTTCTAGGTCAACTGGCTTTACTTACTGGTGGAAAGAGCAGGCAGAAAGGGTAAAATTCCACTGTATCAGCAGAAAGTTTTCCCGTTGGTTTCCCAAAAAAACAACACTTAACTAATCTACAAAGCTATATGTTAAAAAAGTTAAAGCAAAGTTGCTACATCTCAAATAAAGAACTGGAAAATTCTGTACTAAATGTAGCTTGAGAATATCTTGTTCAATAAAAAAATGTTTTATAAAACAATGTTCACTGTGTGAATGGCTGAAACAAATTCTTGTTCTAGGAGACTAATCTGCTAGATTGATGGGTGTTGGGATGCTAATACTTTTATCAGAGAGGAAGCTACCTGGCAGAAATGGACTACACTGCTACAGAGTGAGCATTTGGAAACTGCAGGACCAACATCGAAAGACAGGCTGAACATTTTGCTGTTGAGAGCTAAAAAAAAAGCATGATTTTTGAAGTATATAAGTATGAAAAGAAATTCTTTTTAGCCAAAATAGAAATTGACAGCTACATTATAGTTTATTTGATTTAAGAGAGACAATGTAGTAAAATATTGAAATATTGTCCTGTTTTCAGCTGGAGATAATAATAATAATAATAATAATAATAATAACAATAATAATAATAATAATAATAATAATAATAACAACAACAACAGCAGCAACAACAACAATTTCCTTCTTAGTAGCTGGTATAGTGTCGTATTTTGGATTTAGTCTGAGAATATGACAAACATTCAGAAAGTCCTCCTAGTACCAGTGTATTGCCTTCTCTAAGAAGTTTTCTGAGTCAGCTTGCCTAAACAGCATCTGAACTGGGATGGAAGTTTTCTGGACACATGTAGTTTTGACTAAGTTTCTCAATCTTTTAAAGATAGATAATAAATCTCAGTAATTTCCAAACATTTCAAAACATACAAGCAAAAGTTGATACATCAAAATTATACCACGAAGGTAAATATGCACGTCATTAACTAACTTCTGGAAACTCTGGTTTCTAGATTAATAAGTTACATGTTTTGAAATATAATTTCAAGTAATGCCTCTGTTTCAAATTTGATAACCAGCTACAGCCACAGAAAAATAGAGAAAAAGTTTAAATATTGCAATTAAATATGAGACAAGTTTAGTATGAAGTGGTAAAATATCAATGTTTCTAATAAAACTGGCTAAAAGGAACAAGAGTTTGACCATGCAAACTTTGAGTGTAGTCAGAAATACTACCTCTTTCACATAATGGGTCTGTTTGGGGATGTCATTCCATGAAGTGTTGCAAACCAATAAAAGAAACCAAAGAGGAAGATTGCTTGCCCTTTCCAAGTTTCAACTGGTCCCTCCCTCCCATTCACACTGCTTGCTGTGCTATCTCTGGCACTCCTCAGACCCATCTGTGAGTGAGTTTTCTGCCAGACCATGTTAAATCCTGCACAGATTTTTGCCATAGGAGTGAAATGCATTGGCTGAGAGACGAGTCTGATGCGTGAGGAGTGAGGATCAGGTGTGGAGTGAGGGTGTGGGGGGCAAGAAGAGTGGAATAGGATGAAGCAGTGATGCACCTGCAGCTATAAATCCCATCTCTTAGATACTGCAACACTAGAACCTGAGATGCTAACATTTTCAAAAAAAATTTTCAAAAGAGACAAGAAGGATTTCAGTTAACTGGGAGAGAGAAAAAAAAATTGTTTAGTTCATTAACACGGCTCTCTTAGAAGCAAGGATCTTAAAACAGAAACACTTTACTTCTAGTCTCTGTTCCAGTTTTAGATTAAATCTTGACTAAAACTGTGATTAGAACCCAGGTCTCTCGTTTCCCAGGTGAGTCTTTTATTACCTTGAATAGTCAGTCATGCTTGGGTATTCCCCTTCTGGCGTAAGAACAATTATTTACTTACTCAAAGTACAAACTGTAAACAAGAAGGACCTGGAAGCCTTACACATGTGGAGCAGCTGACAGCTTGCTCCCTGGCACACTTGGAGCTGTAGATTTAAATCCAGATTTCAGCCACTCTTTGACTGGAGAGCTGAAACACTTTTGAACTTTCAGGTCCCAGCTGAACGGCTTGTCTTTCTGTTGATATGAAACCCAAGAGTGTGTCCATATGCTGCTTCAGCAGGAGCCAAGGAGACTGTGACAGATCCTTAATCAGGAAACCATAATACCACAGCATCCATCAGCTGGTTGTGATGCAGCCAGCAGCTCTGTTACCCTCCTCTGTAAAAAAAGTAAAAATAGTGGCCGATCCTCTATCAGGATAAATACACTGATGGTGATATAGCTGGATACTCAAGCAATGGCTATTACACCAGCATTTCAAACAAGCTGTGCAGAAGGACAGATGGAAGATAAGTACGTACAGGACTAAAGACTGTCATGGAAATGCAAATTCAAAAAACAAAGGGTTTTTTGCCAGAAAGCTTATTGTCTCTATGTGTTTTTCTGCTTGAACTTTGATTAACTGTGGAAGAAGTAGTCTATTGATACCAACAGTCTAACTATACTGGAAGTTTAAGAAGCATCTGAGGTGAAGCTGAGGTAAGAAAGAGTTCTAGAGCAAGACTAAGTGACCTACTACAAAGTGTATCCAACTATTTTTAGCCCTATCTAAACCAAAAACATATGAAACCCTAATAATACACACAGGATGCATATTAAAATATTTTTGCATTTAATATGAGTACAAGAAATGGCTTGCAAATGTACTGTGCCATTTGTGTCACGTGGTAATTTTTGTAGTCACACAGGTGGCAACTCTCTTTTCTGGTCTACAATGCAAAGATGTATAAGCAGAAACAGCAAATAAGGTACTGATTTTGTTCTTGAAGAGCAGAAAACCAACCAAATTCAAAGAAAAGGAACAGGCACCAAATATTCTCATACTGTCACTGACTAGGCATCAAAGACAGTGCACATGACTAGTTTTATAGACATAGTCTATGAATCACACAAAAAAATATTTCTGGGTATGATGGATGCACTCGGCCCCTAAAACAAATGTACTTTGGTACAGGCTTCAAAGAAGGTAAAGGCCTGAGTCACAGCTGGGCCAAAAACTCTTCTAGGAAACAAACCCACAAAGGTGTAGAGTGCCCTAGTGAGAATGATGCACACCAATCATGGCTGGTGTGCACATGAAAAATGGGTGTTCTTTCCAAGACTTGTTTATCAAAGAACAAAGGCAGTTGTGGGTACAAGGAGTCTCATGTGTCCCGTTGTATGTGATTTGACTACAAGCCAACCACTTTACACCATAAATATGACATAAATGACCTAAATCGGGATTTACAAGACTGGAGAGGGCATGGCCATTTGCTTTTTGCCTGCATTTTATTTGTTGATATAGTTGCATATGTCTGAAGGTGGAAAAACCCCCTGAAAGGCACTGTCACATTGGTCAGAGCTGAAACCCAATGTTTGACTATGCACGTTGGTGAATTTGCCTTCAGCCAAGCGGGCAGGAGGCTGCAGCTGCCCTTTGCCATACAGTATCCTTTTCTTCCTTAGAGGATCTATTCTAGCAGTTTTAATGCTTCCACTAAGTCAAAGCAAACCACACTGCAAAGTTTCCTGCAGAAGCAAGTGTCATTTTTCCATTTTTGGCCACAGTGTGTGATGATCATTTGTGGTTAGTTTATTCCTAAATATTATAATTTAATTTGAGTTCAGAATACCTTCTCTTTCCTCTTTCTCCCTTATTTCATACAGTTTGGAGTTGTCTTGCTTATTAATCAAGATTGAGATACCTTAAGGTTTTACGTCATCTCTTACACAGAAACAAGGAGAAATACAGATACAGGAAAATAATCTATGGAAAGAACTGATTCAGCTCATCAGAATTCTGAATTTAGTTTACATGAGATCCAAAAGCATTTTCCTGCTTTTCATATCCAAGTCCTTAATGAGGCAGTTTTGTCAAAGTGAAATCTCAAAAATAGAATGTTCCAGTAAGATGTCTTTTAAATCTGTCTACTCTTTGTGTATGCTAAACTCATCAAATGCTTTTCTAAAATAGCTACTGTTTTGCAGCAAACGAAGCACAGACAATTGAATGTGTCAACACCACTCATGGAGTCACGCTAAGATTCATTTATTTTTGTCAGGCACCCATACTAGTAGTGAATCAACGGCACCGCAATTGTAGTCAGATGTCACACATATTGCAAACCTATCTCAAAGGCTTTGCTTCTGCTCTCACATGGGTTGTACACTGCAGTAAGGGCTAGAGTGACCCAGGAGAGTTGGCACCTGGGAGCATCAAGATTGCCTTTGGCTGCCCCATTTCCAAATTATTCTAGAAGGAAGGAAACCCTTTTTTAGCGTACTGCTATTCAAGAAAAGCCTACTTTGTCAGATTAGAATAACTACAGCAAAATATCTGGTGCATCATTTTCAAGGTGGGACCAAGAAAGTAGGAGGACCAGCTCAATGGATGGTGGACAAAAAGATGATGATGATGAATCAGAAGATAATCTTTATCATAGGATCTGCAGGACGTCCACCGCTCCTTAGAGATGGATTCAAACCTTGTTACCATGCTGAGGATATACTTCAATCTGGAACTTCCCTGTCTAGGAATTCTGTCTGGGAAAGTCTGGACAAAAATTTGTGTGTCTGCATAATGCAAAAAACCACAGTGGTCCAACATGTCCTGGACAAAGATCTACAGAGAATTCTTTTCCAAAGACTCGTGGAAACAGAAACGTTTATTCAACTGAGCAGCAAAACAGTAACATCTGAAATCTCAGATAAAGAAGACAAGCCAGATAGACGTACTTTGCACATTAAAAAATGAGAATATTTTTGAGGGTTTTGCTATAACCTTTATCATGGGAAGGATGATGGGAAAGGAAGAGATTTTTTGGTCTGACCAGGTATGAGAGTAAAAGAAAAAAGGCTGCAATGGGTTTGAACTGGAGGCAACTCAAATGGTTGGCACTACCACAGGCATCAAAGTCATACCATAAAGGCTCAGTAAATGTCACTCTTCCAGATGTTGCTGTTTCTAAGAATATATGTGAGGTTGTATCCTAGAGCATATGGTGCCATTTCAAAAGTTGCACCATAGTAGGCAGCTGAGTGGGAGGAGGCAGGGAGGGAGAAATTACGCATGGATGTCTCTCAAGGCCACCTTTCCTTTGGAGTTTTCCCCAGGCCTGTCATGGCTGCAAATGCCCATGTTGCAAACAGAAATCAGCTGAATTGTGATGTGGTTTGTTACCAAGTGGAAGAGTTAACAGCTTCTCTTTATCTTGTAATCTCACTTCTATTATCTTGTAATCTCACAGACATAGGTTATTTGCTCAATAGGCAAATCTGACCCTGCAAATATTGGTGCAATGCAAGGAGTAATTAAGTTTTACTATAAGCAGAACACATTTTCCTTCCCACTAATAGGAGAATCATTGAAATTGAGTTCCTACTCATGACTGGAGGTGTAAACCCAGAAAGGATTCTTAGGAGGCCTCTGGCTATGTTCAGGTGGCAAAGGATGGACTATGGCATAGGCCACTAAGACTTTTAGATGGTTTTCTAACATTACATAGATAAAATATGGTGCATGTTGTGTATTTTCCGTACATGCTTGCCCAAGGAAAGGGATTGTTTGGAGAAATCGCCTCTTGTGCCTTCTTTAGAGTGATGAATATTGTGCTACTGTCAGTGGCTACACATAAAATGTTTATACCACTCTTTTTCAAAATGTATTGATCAACACAGAGTATTTAGACATATCAGAAAGTAATAACCCATAATAGACTGACTTTAAAACAATGGCTGAATTGGAAAATCTTTTTATTTTAAGGTCTCAGCCTTAGTTTCCTGACTCTTTACAGACTCACATGAATAAGCTGGAGGTACAACTTTGTTTCCTATTACTTAACCATCGAGCCAGCTCGTCTCTTGACCTTACTTGGATTTGCACCAGTGGCACAAATTAAAAAGTTTTAAATTTGATTAATGATTTATTAAACCAGGTATTTCATGTCTTCAGCAGGATCTGCACAATGGCACACAGTTGAAGAGATATGTCCCATTGCTGTTCCAAACATCCAACCACTTGTAAACAAGATAGAATAGTTCAGAAATTATAGTTAAGGAGTCACTGAAAAAAGAAACAGACCTACATGACAACAAAACTATAGAAATTATACTGAATACTTATTCTAAATATGAAGTGTATCTGATAACTTTCAGTTAGAGTTTAAATCATAATTTCCCACACTGTCATGAAGAGAACAAACTGCTATCTTCTTGTAATCGTACTGAAGGCTCCTTTTTTTAAAATTAAGATTTCTACAGGTAACTACGGAAATTAGCACAGGAGCTTCCTGTCTGCTCAAACTGTTTTCCCCAAATGAGTAAAAGATGTAAAAAAAAAAGGTAAACTGAGAAAACCATTATGTTTCCCAGTAAACTACATAAAGCAAACATGGCTGGCAGAGCCAGCTTGATGAACAGGCAGTGCTTTAGTTAATGGAGAGATATTGATAATTACCAGCTGGCAGAAAAAATAATGTAAAACATTTGCTGAGAGGTTACTGAATTGAGTTATATTTCAACTCTGACATGACCAGAGCAAAATGTGACTATCAGCTTTATATTGACTTTGATGAGAAAAACTCTTTTTTCTCTGGATAGTCAGTATGAACTCCAGTGTGGGCTGCAAGTGTATTACCTAGAATATATCCCTGCAGTAAAAGGCTTCTTTTACATGCACACCCTTGTTTTCTTATTCTGTCACAAATTTGACTGCAGGACATCATCCCATCCACAAACTTCTCTGGAACTATTATGGATCTACCATCTAGTTTACAAGGCTTTCCACATCACAGTAATGAAACCTCTATTATCAATTTCATCTGCTTCTTTACTCAGCCTTTTAAAAATTTGCAAACTTATTTTGTTGCTTTAATACAATCATCTACTACATTTCTATTAAAAATAATTTGTCATATGAATCTCTCTAGTAGGCACTTATAAGTCCAGAAATAACAAACCTAATGCTGCCAGTGAAATCTGAATTTTGCTCCTCCTTCTTACCATCCACAAGAGCAACAAATCAACAGGCTACACAGGGAGACTGAGATGCTCTGAATAAACAATACTGTTTTTAGGGTGTGAGAATCCTCTGCAGGAAGCTACAAAATGTCAAGCTATTTGCTCGCACTTTAGATAATTTCAGATACGTTTGCAAAAAAAAAAAAAATCTTTTTGCCTTGTCTACAGCAGAATATTCAACAAATAGTGTCTGAAGCCGTGAGGGAACAGCAGTATGAGCACCAGCGATGCAGTATATCTTCAGTAACCATGCTGTTTTGGGTTCAGGCTTACACCCACCCACATATGTTGTATTATACCATTGCATAACCAGAGATCCCTGGAGCCTGGATTCTCAGTCTCTATGGCTGCACACACTGCAACTGCTGTGCCAATACAGAAATACTGATACCGTGTGCTGGTGCACCACCCCATCAAAGTGCTACTAGTGTGACTTTCCCATAGACAGAGGATATTTCGTCAGCCCTTTTTTTTGGGGTTTTTTGTTGTTTTTTGGGGTTTTTTTCCCCTGGTGCTAGTTGTTCATCTAAGAAAGTGATACACTGAGGAGAAAACTGAAGTGGTTCATTGATGTACAAATGCTTTCAATAATTTCTTGTTAGTAGGCAGTCAAAAGGAGACTGATATGGAGTTTGCTATTAGTCAGATAACATTGAAAATGCAAGAGGAATACCCAAAAACATAAAGATATGCTGAACTCAGGGGACTTGAACTTTGACAATGGGTTATCATTTGTAGTTGATGATGGTGCTAATAAATGTGGAAGACTTTTGCCCACATATTCATTCAAAACGAGTTTAAATATTTGTTTCCTGAGAGTGTCCAATGTCACATAAGTAAGACAAAAAAATGACATAAGTTGCTTTATCCAAACAACTGTTGCTTGGTCTGTGTAACAACAGCTTTAGTCTCCGAGTAAAGAGGAAGGGCTTGCAGGTGAGAGAGGAGGCCTGGAAAGGTAGAAAAAACACCTTGCAGAGCGCCAGGAATTGGTGGAAAACAAATGGTATGTTTGTATTTGTAGCCTGGAGAAGACAAGGGTGACCTCATCACTCCCCACACTCCCTGAAAGGAGCCTCAGCCAGGGGGGCTCGGCCTCTTCTACCGGGCAGCCAGGGGCAGGGCAAGAGGGGACAGTGTTAAACTGTGCCAGGGGAGGCTCAGGTTGGATGTCAGGAAGAAATGTTTCACAGGAACGGAGATTAGATATTGGGATGAGCTGCCAGGGAGGTGGAGCAGGCACTGTCCCGGAGGTGTTTAAGGAAAGACTGGCTGTGGCACTCAGTGCCAGGGTCTAGCTGACAAGGCTGGACATAGTTGAACTGCACGATCACAGAGCTCTTTTCCAACCCAGTTGAAGCTGTGGTTCTGTGATTTCACGCTGACCAAGAGCAGGGATCATTAGCACCCTTGCTAACTGGCTTTTTCCCTTTTCCGAAGTGTCAGGAATTGGATCCCAGTCCCTTGTGACCAGGGATCCTGACGGTCGCCTTGAGCTCTCGTCACTCCATTGGTGCTGCCTGCGCCGCGCGCACCGCGCTAGTCTCGCACCCCCCCCGCGCC
>VWZP01007715.1:2465231-2591026 GCA_013396995.1 Dicaeum eximium | reverse complement strand
GGGGGGGGGAGGAGGGCATTTATGATGCTGCTGCTTATAGCGCACGGATGGTCCTTTAATAAACCCGTGGCACATGACCTGCGGTGGTACGGAAGGGCTCCCGGGGCCGGTTCGGGTGTGACAGGCTGGGGGGCTCCTTTGGCGGCTCTAGGCGGGCATCCCGGTGCCCCGCGGAGCGCGGCCGGGAGCGGAGCTCCGAGGGGTTCCAGCGGATAATACGGGAGTCAGCGCCGTTTGTGTGCAAGGAAGGGGCCAGGGATGCCGGCGGAATTTTTAGGCGTCGAGCTCAGTAGGTTTCACCGGGAGCCTGGGAAGACATGGCTGTTCATGGAAAGCAGCGTTGTGAGCTCGCTTAGGAGTAGGAGGCTGCTTGGAGTGAAAGAGGGGACACTGATGGGAGAGGAGGCCTGGAGTTAACCCTGAAGTTATTTATTGCCGCTGGCGGTGCTCAACCCGAGCGGCGCGTTCGGCAGCGGCCCGAGCCCGCGGGAGCCCCCGGCGCTGTTCCTCTGCCGGTGCTGATCCCGCTGCCGGGAGCCAGGGATGTCGCCAAGGCTGGAGCCCTTCCCCTCCTTCCCTTCCCGGGAAGCGCTTGGCCGCAAGGTGATTGTGACGATAAACCGCTGGAAAAGCACGGTATATGGAAGTGGAAATGCTTAGCATTGCTTTTAAATTCCAGGCAGTCAGATCCTTAATATGTGTAGAGCGTGTTGGACCAGATGCAAAAGTCACATGGGGGGGTTTGTTCCCTTTGTTCCTGAATGATAGGACATGTGTGCCACTACCTATTATCGTAAAAGTTAAAGTGGGAGGGGAGTGCTAATAGAATGCATATTTTTTTTGCATATTTTGTACAACTTCGTGGTGTGTAACTTGGGTTATTATTTTCTTTTGATCAGAGAGTTGTAATAATTTTCACATGTAAGTGTTCCCAGAATGCAGTACCAGGCACATATGGTGTTATAATAATTTAAATAATGATTTAGTCTCTCGATAGGTTCAGATAATCTTTCAGAATACACTTATTTCGTACTGTAATTCCTGTTTGATCATTGTTAAACTCTTTTAACTTTGTATCATAATTTGCAATTTCATTGAGAAGAGCTTCTGGCCTAATTTTAGTATTTTGTTTTTAGAGGAAAGCCAAGAGGCATAACCAAACAGAACAGTTTTAGTTTTTTTCCCCTTAATGTAATTGTTTTGAATTCCAGGTTAACAATTTTTGCAAATAATTATTTTTCCATTTTGAAAGGGGACATCTTGGTTTCTTACAATTTTCCTAGCCCCCTTTTTGTGTGTGTTTGTAAAAATGAAATAAAATGTTATACAAATGTCATAGCATATATTTGGCCAGCCTTAATTATTTTCCACTCCGGCATCTCGTTTAACCTGGGAAGAGAATATTTGGACTTTGCGGGATTTGGACCCCCTAGCTGTTTCAGCTATGAAAAGAAAGCAAATTAATAAATGTAGTCTTCTGAATTTTTCTCATAAAAATGAATGAATAATTGGTTCTTAAATGAATAATTGCTGCTGTGTGGAGGAATAAGAAATGAAAAGGTTAGGTATGTGAACTATTTTTTTTAACATTTAGAATAGCTCAGTGATCAGAAATTAGATAATTAACATAACATCACTCCTTTAGCTTTTCTAATTAAGACCATAGGCATATGTTTGTTTCCTTAGCAGTATATACTTGTGGTCTATCAGCACAGGCATACAGATTTATGTTCCTGTTAGATCTGGTATACTCAGTTTAGAAAATAATCAGTACTGCACCTTATGATGGAATTTAAATTTACTTAGGAAGGAATAACTCTGTTGAATTAATTTGGAGTAAAGTTGTGTGTTTATTTTTGAATGAGGACATATAAAAATGTTTTGGGCACAATGTTATTATCTGTCGTAGAGACTGATGCAGTATATTGAGAGTGAGTAATGTTTGTCATAAAGCTTAGTTTCATTACATTGTTTTGTTTTGAGTAAGTTATTGTATTTAGTTTTGCTTGGTAGACCTCTGTGTTTGTGTATGTGTTTGAGTTTCCATCTCGAAACAAATGTATGTTTTTTCACTTGTGGCAAATTAGGACAGGTGCAGTGGATTAGAGAAATAGAAATCTTGGTTATTGTTTACTAAAGTAACTTAACTGTGTTCAAATGCAAATTTATGCAGAATGTAGGACCTTGGGCTTTTTTTACAAAAATTACTTTTAAACTTCTCTTATACCCAAACTGTTGAGTCTTTTAGTTAACAGTCAATGATAAGAATAGAGTCCATAATTAGGACATTTTGTCAACATGAAAGAAGTCTTCCTGAAATCAGGAAAAATACTTCTGTGTATACAGCATCTATGGACTTGAAGATGACACTCATGCTTATTTTTGAGTCTCTGTATAGGAAGTTGTAGAGTTAAGCTTCTTTATTGAAACAGTAGGAAATATACAACTGACTGATTACAAAAGTGTGAAATGTGCGAACTGGAGGGTTATGTCTAATGCACATAGGCAGCCTCACTAGTTTGTGGATAGAAAATTGAATTCTAATCTCTGTGTGTTATCATTTCAACAAGTTTTTTAATTTGTAAGGAGTGGAACCATGAAGGTGTCATATTTATAGTAAAAAACATTTTAAAAGGGCTGTGATGCTAACTGTCAGATTGGAAGATTTTTGTGATGGAATAACAGAGTTGGACTAACAATGTCCAAAGTTTTGTCATTTAAGTGTTATGGGTATCTTCTTTTTAAAAGGAAACAGTCATAGAGAAAGAAGAAATGTGGGGTAGATAAATGAAAAAGAGGCGAGATGTCCACATTTACAGTAAAGGTTGAATTCTATGCGTGCTCTGTATGTACTGTGTGCATCAGTGCTTCCTTAGTAAAATACAAGTACAGAATTAGTCTGGTTGCCCCTTGCAAGCCTTTCATGTTTGGGATATCTCTAACAGAACAGTTGTTAATCAGTTACCAGTGGTGTCAGGTTGCTGAACCTGGTGTACCAAGTACAGAATTTTGTAACGTTGAAGTTGGCTAGAAAAGAGGAGAAATTGTGTGCTCTGGCCAGAGTTGAATCAATATTAGGTCATCCTTCACTGGTGGTGGCATTGGTAAAAGTTATATAATCTGTGACCTTTCTTGTTTTGTCAGGGACTAAAGCAGACCCTTGACTGGAACCGTCCAGAGAGTTCTGAGTGATGTTGCCGTCTCCACTAGCCCAATGGAAAAAAAGACTGGTTCTTGCTGGTTGCTTCTATTTTGTGTTTTTTCCCTCTCCATCCCATTATCTTCTTATTTGCCTCTCTTCTTGTTTTTTCTCCAGTAAGCATAAAACTCAGGGTTTTGTTACACATTTGGTTTTTCTAGAATATTTGTGATAAAAATTTGTTGGATTTTGGGTTGGCTAATAACTCTTCATTCAGTTTGTCTGCTTTTGAGGCAAGTCTGTGAAAAAGTCATCACGAGACATAAACCACCATTTTCTGTCTTTGCTCCTCATTTTGTATTGTTTCTTCCTTGTTTAGGAAAAAGCTCTCAGACTTAACTTATTTTTCAGGATAGTTCTACTGTGTTCAGTATTGCTTTAAAAGTAGTTCAGCCTTTCTCTTTCATAAAGGGAGTAAGGGCTTTAAGCAAGTTTTTCTTCAGATACATCGTTCTTCCTTTCTTCCTCTGTGTAAAGATTAAAACATTTTCAATGATAGATATTGCCATAAGCCTACACAATAAAGGAGACAAATGTTTCTGAATGTGTAACTCAGACCTTGATGTCCCCAACCCTGTAGTGTAAAAGATTACAGCAGTGTCTTTGTGTCTGGGACTCCTTAGTTGGTTGAAATGACTCTGAGCGTGGACATTGTGTCTGAATGTATCACTTTGAAGCAAGCTTTCTTCTGAGATGGTGAGGCCCTTATCTACTTGGGAACTGCAACCGAAGAGGTTGCCTGGGCAGATCTGAAGTTCAGTGATATGAATGTTTTGTAATAATTATCTTTGAGAAATGTGGGAAACAAAATATTTAGAGTGTCACTATATGTTGGTCAGACTGTTGTAGAAATGTATAGGCTCTCTGTTTCCCAACTAAAAAGTCATATGCCTCTTTCCTATTTTATGAGGTATCTTCTCATGACTTTCCTCTAACTCTTCATTAGTTGCATGCAAGTTGCAAGATCTCTGCAATGGTGGTTCTGTTCATGCTTTGGAATTCGTGGGAAACTTTCTTATAGAGGTGTGTGTGGGAGGGGAAGGGCTGACATTAGGTTTCCTAGGAGTTATTGTCAAATTGCTCTAATTATCTAAATTGAAGTTTCTTAGTTTTTTGTTTGTGATCTGACTTCTGTCCAGAATTACACCTTATTGGGCACTTATCTTCAAAACACAGATTAAAGGCAGTAGCTTTTCCTGGGAGCCTTAGTTAGAGAAATGCTGTGCTTCCATTAAAACATTCTGGATTCAGAGTAACACTGATTTTCATCTTTCTCAAGTGTAAGACTGTTCTAATGTTGAGTTTATCCATAGAAACTAGGAACTCTCCCTCTTTGCCATTTGTAGCTGTACGTCTTTCTTTTTGACTTTTTATATGGCTATGATGATGAGCTTTAGTCTTGTGAATGGGATCAGTAAAATCGCCTCATTTCCTTTTTGTAGTCTAACTGTGCTTTACCTTTTAAACTTAGAGGAAGAAGGTCCTTGCTTCCCCCCTCCCCCCGTTTTTTAATGTACAGTGTGGAACAAAAATAGGTAGCTGAAATCTCTCTGATACAGCAGACTCTTGTACTTAAAATTTAACTTGCTTGCTATAGTACTGTTTCTTTTGAATGGGAAGAAGTAGAAACACGGAAACTAAAAGCATCTAAGGAAAGAGATTAAATCATACATGCATAGTTGGGAAACAATACCTACTTGTGTAAGAAATGGCCATTAATTTGGAGATTTATGTGTTTTTATAGATCTGGGGTAAGTCTTGTGTACTCAGTGTTTCTTGATTTGGAGTTTACTTACCCGAATACAGCTGAAAGACTTCCATCTTCACCCACGCTCCATGTCTGTGGCTCATATTTAGCAGCACAGAGCATACCTATTACAGCATGTTTGCAGTTACTTTTCTACGTTTTTGTCTCCTTTTCCAGTGCTGCAGGAAAACCTTCCATGTTATTTACCTTAAAAATTAGTGATTGTGAATTTCATGAGGACCAGCTTAGTTCTGGGATAAAATTTAGTTGGTCTGCTGGCTTTGTTAATTGGACAGTAACAGAATATGTGATCATCAGGCCATGTTTTGGAGAGTCTAGCATACAAAATTCTGATCCACAGACACAGAATTCCACCTTTAATGTTGATTTAGCCATAGCTGTCTGGTTTTTTTCGTAGTTAAGCAAACATAGATTCTGTTGTCTGCGATTTTTGAGATTATGCAACAAGAGGACATGATAACTAAAAATGAGAACAATTTTTAGTTCTTGTTAGGTATTTATAATGTTTTGAAGTGTGGATCAAGTAAAAGAAATAATTTACATTCTGTTCATATATGTAGATACAGTATGCAACTCTCCACTACTTACACTGAAATGATCTTATATTTGTAATGTTGTGTATGACAGAATTCTTCTTGAAAGTTTAACAAAATGCCTGAAAAAAGGTGTCCTTGGAGAACAGGAAGGTAATAACCATAAGGGAAATGAGCAGGTAGCACTCTTTCTCCTGTGGGATGTTTTTAATTAATAAAAAAAAGAGCATAGCCTTTAGACTGTTTTGTTTTGTTTTATTTTATTTTGTTTTATTTTATTTTGTTTTATTTTATTTTATTTGTAACAAAACAATTGAAAAAATAAGTTAAAATTTAAAAATAACAGTAATTGCATAAAAAATGCTTGGGAAAAATAGACTTAATTAGGCAGTTACCTTAGAAAATTTCATTTTGCAAGTAAGAGATTTGTATGTGATGTTTTGTTTACTTGTTTTGTTTTCAAACTAATTTACTGAGGCCTATTTTATGCCTAACTTGTCAAGTGGAAAAAAATTAGCATAAACCCTTAACAATAATCTTCTATGTACATTTTGCAAAATCCTGCAAAACAGGGCTCTATCCTACTGTTACAAAGTGGGTGAATGATGTTTTGTAAGGAATAAAATGCATTGTCTGTTCCTTATACAGTGAGATAACAAGATTTCCACTGTCTGACTTCAATGGTTAGGGAATAGCTGTGTATAACAAAACCTATTTTTGAGCAGTAAAATGTTTTTAATATATACCATGACCTTCAAGAACTGACTCAATATTAATTTAGCTTTACATATGAATTTAGCTTTATATATGTTACCTAGAACAGTAATTTTAGTAATTCCATGTGTATTATGACATTTCATTATGTAGTCAACATACAGATTGTATAAATAGACCTATAAAATAAATATATTAAGAATTGCTTATGTACTTACAATCACAACTGTGGAAACACATATTTCTACTTTTTCTAATTCAATTATATCACTTATTATGTAGTAAAGTGAAGAAGCAGAATACACTTGGGCTTTGAATTATAAAATTTTTGGGTGCTTTTAGTACTTACTGTGTGGTTATGAAATTGTTAGTTTCCGTCATTTTTTGGTTTTGTTCTTGTTTTTTTCCCAGGTGTTATAGTTTGGATTTTTTGGGAGGTGGGATTCTTGGTGCTTTTTTTTTTTTTTTTTAGATATATGCTGGAGGGGTTTTAAATTCTTCCTGAAATCTAGGAAGTAAGTTGTTTATTCAGAATCATTTTGTGGGAAGTTATATGGATGAAAAATAATATACAGTCTTTGGGAATTAAAATTAATTGCAGTAAAGTGTCTTGCATATCTGACTCAGAATGGAAAGGCTTCTAGAACCTCTACAAATAATGCTTGTCATTAAAAAATAGAATTTATTCTTATCAAGCTGCTTTTGGTGCCATGAGATGGGCCACTTAGGAAGGAATTGATAGCAAGAACTGAAGTGAAGTCTGTAAAGTCTTAATCCAGTAATTCTTGAAGAAACATTGAATATGGTACTAGTTAGGAATTCTGCAAACCAGCACACTTCTACACTGCTATTTCTTACCCCTTCCTAAAACAGTTCTCATGGGATTAGAAAGACAAATCAGACTGCCAGAGAGGTTATTGGGGAGGTGTGTGTCCTTCCACTAGGGACTTGCAAGTCCTGTCCTGGGAAATTGTGGGTGGCAGTAAGTTTCTGGAAGAAGACTTCTAAGTATTCAAACAGTTATTATGTGGTTTCCTACTGACGTGATTCTTTCCTGTGATGTAGAGTAGTGGCACAGCAGTGTAGATGGTGAGAAACCAAAGGCTTACAATGGATTCCATGCCAGAAACTTCCCCTCGGAAAAAAATTGGGAGAAAGCAGCAAATGCCGAAAGTAAGTACATAACTGGTGAGGAAAATGCTTGTTGTTTCCAAGAAAAAAAAACAAAACCAAACCCATAAGATTAAAGGGAAAACATACTTCTCCCTTCCTCTTTTTTAGCTTAATTTCTCATGTTAGTTGTGTGAATACTCAAGGCGAGACATTAAATAAGCCTACAGCAAATCAAGGCTCCTTAAAATCAACTTCCTTGAAGAAATAAGCGGTAAATTAAGCATAGTGAGAAAAAAAGTAGTGAAACACCTTTAAAGGAGAGTGCAGGGACGAAGTGATTCCATAGATAACACACACAAAGCTCCAGGGATGCTGAGATAAAGGTGCAACAGGTGCTCCTATGTGTGTAACTCCTGCTGATTAAAACCGCATCATTGCTGGTACACTTGGATTTAATACTAAAAAAAAAAAAAAAAAGAGAGAATGTATCATATTCATAAAATGAATTGTATATAAAATGCAGGTTTTGGAGAATGTTTTTGTAGTCTCCAGGTTTTTTTCCTGTTTTTATGATGTCCTGAAAGAATTCCTTGTTAGATAGTTACTCTAATAATTCCTTTCCCTTGATAGATGTAGTAAATCACTGCAGTATAACTCCATAGCTACTAGCTTTAGCTGAATCTAAATCTAAGTACTTCTAATTTTTGTAAAATGTACTTGATGGTAGGCTTTTTTAATGAGTGCTGTAATCAAGCAGACTGAAAAATCTGCAGGGGGAATTTCTTTCCCTTCTAACCTTCTATTACAAGGGATTCCAAACCCTTCTGGTTATACAGACATATATTATGGCATTAATTTAACAAAATAAAGAAAAGAAGAAACCAGTAGAAGATATGTAGAATAAACCAGCAGACTGAGGAGGATTTTGAGAGTTTTGAGAGAAATCTCATAACTTTTTCAAGTAAACGTGACTACAGGGTAGTGCTATATGACATAATTCTTTGGAAAGAAGGCAAGGCACAGAGTTTAAAAATTTGGGAATGGTCATGTTAGTAAGATGTATGTGGTTCAAGCTGGGTATATTTGTTCCAGAATCTGATGTTTCAGAACCTAATGTTATTCTGATATCTATTTTTTAGGAGTATGCTCTGTTCCACAGTAGGAAGGTAAGCTGTCAAGCCTTAAGGTCTGATCTTGCAGCTAAATTCCAGCATGGTAAGAATTAAAGCTGTTACCAGTGTCTCCAGTGTGCAGGACCTTCTTATCTGAGAGAGACTCAGGGTTTTTTCCTAAGCATCAAAAATCAAAATGGGAACTCTAAAGTTCATGTTAAAAGCAACTGATGAAGAAATTCCTGTGATTGGTAAGCTTCAAGGAAGCTCACCTGCTTGTTCCTATTCCTTTATTCCAAAGGCTATAGCTCTAGTTTATGCACAATGGTTTCAGTACATGACTTTTCTCTTTGGCTTGGCAGTTGATCAAAGAGAATTAGAGAAAATAATAGTTGTCATTTCACCATTGCTATGTCAGAAAAGGGTTCAAGTAGACTTTCTGTGAGTGCTTTGATGAACAGAACATCTTTCTGGAAAAGCCATCTGAGGCAAATTTCTGTATAGCATTAAACTGGGACATCATGGATTATCTATAATATTAGAAAAATCTTTTAATTCCTTGATAGCATGTCTTGTATTCCATTATTGTTATGTGTAAGTTGCTGTGAGGACTCATCAAATCATAAGAGAGATTTTAGATGTGAAATAGTAATAATTTTCAGTATTTCTTACCAGAATAGTAGCAGCTTTTAGTATAACCCAGAATAATTTTAGCAGGTCTTCACATTCAGATTATTCCTTGGAACCTTTCTCTCTACCAAACAAACACCTGCTAAAAATGCTCTACCTGTGCTTCAGCCTCTGGAAAGTAAATTCAACTGTGCATATGAAAAGTATGCTGAGGAAAACTACTTCAAAATGAATGGTTGAGATCTTATTAGCATCTAGAAAGCAGCTGATGATTAGGGCACATTCAGGAGCTTTTTCAGTGTTTTAGATGTTGGGAAAACATCAGCCTGGAGCCATTTGAAGCGATAGTAAAATATATATTCTAATTCCTTCTAAGTATAAATTTAACTTAATACTCTCTAGATGCTGACATTCCAACTAGCAGCCATTGCAGAAAAAACCCCTCAGATGTAGAAATTTCCTGTATTTGGATAATTCTCTCTTAATTCTTCAATGATAAGTACACAATTTAAAAAAAAAATATTTTGTGCTGTACCTACGTAAGTCTTTTGACTGTAATTCAGTAGGTTAATTTACCTTTTGTGATTTCATTCAGTGTAAGTAAAGCCTTTGATATCAAGTACTGCTGCTTTAGAGAAACAGATCTTAGTACTGGAGGCTTTACCTGCACTGTTGAGTGTGTTTTGCCTCACACTAGCTGAAAACCCATGAAGTGACCTCAGTAATTGCTGGAGTGCAATTATTTAGTTTTATCCAAAGTGAATTCTTCATTCATACTTTGATTTTTCTCTGCAGTGTGAACCAAAGTGTGGTGACTGGGGACTCTTGGGAGACAGCAGAAAAGCCACATTCTTGAACCAAGCACAAAATCTAAGACAGACACACTGGGGTTTTTTGCCTCCACAGGGTTGTGTATGCCTCTTAAAATTCTTGTGCATGCCAGAGGAGTCTTCCAGTGGGTGGCAATAAGGAGACCTTCTAGAAATGGAAGGTGACCAGGAAGATACTGGCTCTTGAACTGCTCTTGTGCATTTTGTGAAGGTGATGTGGGTGAAGGCATAACCTTTGAATATTTGGATACTGTAGAGAAAGTGAGATGTCTTTTGTTAACTAGCCTTGAAATGACTCTTAACTTAAGATAGCCCAAAGTAAAGTTCAGTAGTATGTGGAAGTATTTCAAATGTCCAAAACTAGTCATAGAATTACAAATTTTTATAAAAGCTATAGCTGAAGAAATGACAGAAAAAGCATGTTTAAATTAATCTTTAGTTTAAACAGGCCCTCCTTGTACCTATCTGACTTGTCTGTTAGGAAAATACATGCAGCACCTTTTCAGGGATTTTGTCTTTCTGCATTTACTACATCTCAAGGTGAGTTACTGATAGAATTTTGTTCTGGTGTACCATGCAGTCTGCTGTAAGTGGGGTCTGTCCAGGTTTAATCTTGGGTGTGATTCTATCATCACTCTTCTTGTTCACTGCTGTGCTGTGCTGGTATAACCTGTTGTGTGGCTGTGTAGGCAGGGAACTGAAAGAGCTGAAAATTACCCTGCCAAAAAAGAAGGATCCTTTTGAGCTGGATCAGTTGTGTGATCTGGTTCAGCACCGAGCTCTGCAGACTTCTGCTCATGTAGGTGAATGGTGAACAAGGCTGGCAATTTTTTTGTCAATTTTTTTTTTCAATTCTGTTCTGTCTTACTTCTCTTCTATCCTGTCATTTTTTTACTCTGTGCAAAAAAACCTAACTGGCTAACCTAGTGGAAAACTGCTCTTTTGAGAAATTAGTTTTCTGCAGGCAGAACAAACTGAATCAACTCAGCAGGGGACCTCAGGAGTGCCCGTTTGAGGGAGGAGCTGGATTGTACAGGTGAGATAGGTAAAAGTGGGAGATAGGACTTCTGTTTGCTCAACTGAGCTCAGACAGATGTAATAATATACTAAGTTTGTGTAGTTCACTTGCATCAATTGCAAAGACAGTCTTGACACCTTTTTTTGGCTGTGTTGCCTCTTTGCATGTAACTATTGCTTTGTCAGGGCAGGTGTCCTCTTGGTGGTAGTTACTGGCTGGTCCTCATGGACAGGCAAAGACACTGCCTCTGCTCAGTAATAAGCAGTAAAAAAAACATAGTGAAGGAAGGGAAGGATTTGCCTATTACAGGAAATTTTTTGAGGAGAGGGTAAGTCAAGATATATTTTTCCATTTTGTAAGTAAAGATATTTGTTTTATGTAGTAGTGGGTGAATATGAAGGCTGTGCTAGGCATTTATGCTTAGCAAAGAGCTGGACATCTGAGAACTTGCATGGTAGGTAACTAGAAAAGCTGAAGGTCAGATTTCTGCAGTGTTAAATTTGGGAAAAGGTGAACACTGTTACACATTTACAGGCACGTAAGGTCATGTTATGAATGTATTAATTTTTTAATAGTCAAAATGTCTAACATTTAGTTTTTCTAATTTATTATCTTGACTATAGTATGCCTGACAGAACTCATTTGAAGACTATATACTTATAATTAATATAGATACACACATAAACATTTATAGTGTATATCAGTAATTTTTTTAAAAGGTGACACATTTTTGCCAGTTCTGATTTCCCTTTTACTTCTTTGGCACCATTCAATCTGTCATCTTACTTGCCCTCAGTATAGTTTTTCTAAGCATATCTCTGGCTCAATCTAGCTATTAAGCTAACTTTGAGGCTGCTGGCCTGATCTGTACTAAATAGCAGATGATATGCTACTGACATATTTTTCTCCTGTTGGACATCTGTCTGTATACCAACTACTTAAAACATCTACATGGAAGATCATAATGTAATTTCTTTTCTGCCCTGCATACCTTCTTGCTGATGTGAACAGAGTCATTACCTTTTTCTTGAGTGGACTGTTATCCATGTGATTGATGGAGGTAACTGGAACAGCCAGTCAAAGGCATCAGCTATTTGGGTAAGTCAGGCTTTGAGTTTCTTGATATTTCCTTAAAATGGGGAAAGGTTGAGGGTAAAGAGGATAGATAATTTAGTTGTAAAATTTTGGTCAGTAGACCATATTCACTTATATAAGTCTTTAACTGCAACTCAGAAGCCTGCTGGTCCGTGCATTTGTCTAATATTGTGTGTTTTCTTGGTCTCCATGGCTACTAATTATGTACAGACCAAGGTTTTGGTATCCAAGCAGTTTTTGGAAATAAAGGTAGCTAGCTAAATTGAGTTTTGTAAATTGCAAATGTAAGTAACGTCTTCAGTATTAAGGTACATCTATAGTGGAAGTGTGATTTTTGAAATAGCAGAAAATACTGAAATGCTGTAGTCACTGTAAAAGCAATCATAACATAAAAGTACAGTTTGGCTAGAAAAAAAAGTTAAGGATTAATAATAAAAATGGAATTTTACAGGAAGTGTGAGAAAAAGAAACTATAGAAGGAAGTGATAACCACATTATGTAAAATCAAAAGAGTATTATAAAGGACAGCTTCTAAGCAAATAATGTAGAGACTGAGGTAATACAAATGAGGTGTAAAGACTGTTAATGGGCAGCATACAAGCTCAACAGGGAAAAGATTTGTGTGCTTAAGGATAATGCATCTGTAGGTATGTGCAAGCATCCTGCTCGCTAGAAAAGCTTAACAAGAGCAAAATTAGCAAATTGTTTTTATGAGAGGAATAGAGTAATAAACTAAATATATTATATGTTTATCATGCTAGTAGCCTCTCCTTAAAAATCCCTCACTGAGCCTTATTCAGAGCTGACAAGTATTGAATCTTTTAGCAATTCTTTATGAATTAATCCCACCTAGAACTCTCATCTGTCCATGAGCTCTCATTTATCCCAGCAAAATTATTCCTATGTATGGTGAACAAAATGTGAACTGATCCAGATGATAGTATTTTGCCAAGCCAGCTTTCAGTGAATTTCTTTCAGTTTACTGTGAGTAAATGCTTATGCCCACACAGTAGAGAAGGGAGCAAGTTGCTGCCAGTGTAAAGAAAGTGGGAATTTTTTTCTTTTGCTAATAATACATGAGAAAACCTGATCTTTTGCCAAGACATTAGTGGCCCATGTATTTGGGGAGTATTCTGTTACTAGGCCTTCAAAACTTGTATTTTTACTGGAGTGTACTTTTATCAAAATCAGAAGTTACATTCTTTGGAAAGGTTGTATGGATAAAGTTACACTTTGTAGCCTTGTGCACCACCCATTGACCGCTGATTTCAGTTCCAGAGTCAGTGACCTGAGGCTACATATAGTGCTCCAAAACTCAATTACCAGTCATTCATTTAATCATGCTCACAGAACCATATTCTGTTTGTGTGTCTGTAGGATATTTCTCTTTTTTTTTGGATATGAAATGATCGGCTTCCTGGTTTTGAAGTAATTGTGCTATTTCTGGTGATGTCGGGTTGATCTGTGAATCTGCTCCTGCATTACTGATGTCTTATCTTCCTTCAGGAAACCATTAGATTTTGTTTATTTTAATTACTTTTCTTGATTAACCTGTATAGAATTACTGGGTATTTGTTGAGGTTTCAGAATTTAATTGTAGCTCCTATTACAACTGATACAAAAAAAAAAGTTCTGAGAACAGATGAGGAGTGGGAAAGTACTCCAAAGAGTTTCAGCCATTCCTTTTCCCCCTTAATCTCCTCACCATGGAGCAAGATGCTTGAGCATACTACTTTCTTAATGACTGCAAGAGAATAAAGCATTAAAAACCTTAGCTATTCTTTAAAAACAATGGAAGGTAATGATGTGAGGCCAACAGATTCCTTTGCTGTCATTTTCTTCCACGTCTGACTTTTCATCTTTATATTTGGTGTAGATTGTGCTGGCTAAATACTGGAAATGGCTTTTTAGTGCTTTTCTGCTCTTTTTTTCATTGAAAAGTCTTCTATTTCTATTCTTGTGCAAGTTTTATTCTTTTGTGAATTGACAAAGGCATACATCCTTTGGGACTGACTGTAAAATCTTTTGTTGCCTGTAACATGACAAGTTATACTGAAATCTTTCTCAGCAGTGATGTTTTCTTGTTTATTTTTTTTTTCTTTGGATGTATGTGTCTTGATACAGTTTGTTGATCCAATACATCATATATCTCATTCAGATTATTTTTGGTGTTAGATGAAAAAGTCAGCCTCTTGAATGCAACTAGATTGAGGGTTTTCTTACAGAATTTTTAATAAATATGAAGTGCTTCTTTTCTTGGACCTTTTTTATTTGTACCTGCTTTGAATTGACATCTCCCAAAATCTCAGGATTTCATTATCAAGTTATCAGGTCGATGGTTGTAATTACCTTTCTTTTCAAATTTCTTTTTTTTCTTCTTCTTATTTTTTTCCCCGTTAAATCTGACAGATGACAAGGCATTTCTTCCACTTTGCCTCACATTTCTGAATGATTTCACAGGCAACTCTGTGAAAGGTTTTTCCCATAGTCCATCTTTCCTGTATTAGCATAGCTATGAGAAGAATGTGTTTTCTGTCTATAATTGCTTGTAAATATTACCACTTTTGACCATGGTTGTTTCTTTCAGGACTTTTTTTCTCTGTGTCTCTTTTATTTTGCAGCCAGTAATCTTTCTAATAGTCTGTTGTCCAGGAAGATATATCTGAAGAATGTACTGCTTTAATGCAGTACAAAGGAAGTAATTGAAAGAAATCACTAAGGGATGTTGTGGTGGGTTTACCCTGTGCAGCAGCTGAGCCCCCACCCAGAGGCTTACTCACTGCCCCCAAGCAGGATGAGGAACAGAACTAGAAAAGCAAAAGTGTGGAAACCCGTCAGTTGAGATGAAGGCAGTTTAATAAGTGAGGAAAAGGTGTGTGCCTTACTGCGATCAAGCTAGACAATATCCACTGCTCTCCATTTACCAAGCCAGTCGTCATCTTGTAGAAAGTATTTTGTTAGGTTGGTCTCTGTGTTCTGCTGCATTTTTTTTTCCTACCTGTTAGCCAGATGTGTAGAAAAGTCCAATTTTCCTTTTTATGTGGCCTTCTACCAGACAAAAAGCACCAGTAAGAAATTTTACAGCTTGTTCTGCAAATCTGTCTGCCCCCTTTGTTCAGGAATACAGGCAATTTATAGATGAGTGCAAGGAAGCAATGCCCCACTGTATGGCTTTGCCAGCTGGTACACATCCTATAGGATGAAGAAAGACTTTTATGAATATTTTTTGTCTGTTTACATTGTTGACTAATGGCTTTTCTACAATTGGTGAGTAGCATTTTTACTTCTCTCATGTGTTAGCTTTTTGTAGTTGCTGAAAAAGCTTCGGTGATTCATCTCCTTTTCTTGTCCCTTCAATGGATTCAGAAATGTAAATTCAGCTTCCATACTTTCAAGGAGTTTCCTTCATAAGGAAAACAAAAAGTATATGTTCTAACTCTAAGTTCCATTTAAGTCAATATAATATGTTTGCCATGTTCCCCTGGGCTGTTACACAACTATCTAATGTCAGTTACTGTGCATTGATGATACATCTGAAGATACAAACTGGTTTTTTAAAAGTTTATATGTGAATGTAATTGAAGAAAATCCTTTCATTGGGTGCCCAAATGAGAATGTTTGAGTAAGGATGCAGTTTAAAGGTATTTAAAGCTCACAGTACTTCACAGCTTGACACCGTTCTGTGATTTATTCTATATTAGATGTAATTTCAGATACTAGGTTGTGACTGATAACATTATTCACTGTGCATTAAGTTCTTTCTGCCAAAATACATTACTTTTTATTTATACATTATGCATATTTCTTTTATTTACATAAGTATTTTGCAAATGCTCAGGTAAAGAAGTAGTCTTGAAACTTATAGGCTATATGCTAAAGAAAAGTTTTTACGTCTCTGAGTACAAGAGCCAGCACTCAACTGATATGCAAAGTCCTGAAATAAACTTGGATTCTTGTATTAGCTTGGACTCACTCATAATTAACTCTGCCTACTCTAGCCTGACAAGTAAGCTTCTAAAATATAGCTTACTAGGTAAGAACCACTCATTGGTTATTTAAGAATTTCAAGAGAACTAGTATAATGTAATACACGAGTTAAGACATCCCTAGAGGACACAGTCAAATTGGATATTAAATGAGATGTCATTTATTAAATGTATGTATAACAGTCTCTGCATCAAGGGCCTACATATCATTTATAAAACCAAAATTTAGCAGTTGAGGGCTGCTCTTAGAACACACATGATACTTTTATTTCAGTTTTTCTGTTTTGAAAGTGCCTGTTTTTGTAGGATTTTTCTGTGCTTGAATATGGTTTCTTACTAAGTGTTTCCCCATCAGGTAACCAGGATCAGATGTCTTGAAACCATTACATGGACACAGCTTTGTTCTTGGACTTACTCTTTATAGTTCCATGTTTTTTTAAACAGAATACTTTTGTGTAGCATTTGTTAGCTGAATAGTTAAAATTCTGCTTAAACAGTTTGTCTGCTCTGTTGTAAAGGAATGCCCATATGAACTCACTAGTCTGTTCAAATTATCTAATTCAGAGAAGTATAATTTGTACATTAGAGTTACATAATGTATATTTTCATTGTATACTTTGCTCTAAGAGAGTCAATAGGCTTTGGATTTTCCCTCAATGTTTGTCATATTAATATTACCAAGGCTTTACCTTTCTGGATGAGGCATAAAGTGCAGTCATTAAACTAAAGGGAAGACATGATACTTAAAAAGAGTATTCTAAAAGTAATAATTATGTATTTCCTTGGTAATTAAGGTTGGCACTCTTAATTTACTGAGAGACTACTAGTCTACTGGAAATGACATACATGGAATGATACATTTTGCCTTCCTCTTACTTCTGGGTGTTTACTTCTGGCTGCATCTGTTCTTGCTCCAAGGATAAGAATTTGAGATGGGAAGTTGAAGAAGCTCCAGTAGTTTTAACTTAATGTGGTACTCAAAAGTATGTAACAGTTTCTAAAAAAATGAACAAACATTTCACAATTCATTTATCATATTTATCAGCCTTATGTGAATGTTACCTTTCTTGTTTGTTTTAAGGGTGGACTGAAGATTTTTGAATGAAGACAAACAAAAAAATAGTACATGATCCAAAAGAAGCAAGTTGCAAAAAAAAAACAAAACCGAAACCCAAAAAACAAGATAAAAGAAGAAAAGCTGCAGTTGACACGAGAAGGTGGTTAGCGTTAACATATAGTGTGATAATGGATGTCAGGGGCAGAGGAGGGTGTTAAGTCATTGTTTTAGACTTGTGAGGTGGATTTACTAGAGTTTGTGTGTTCCCTGAGCAGAGAATATTGTCTTGATCCAGTAATTTGGGGATATTGTGGTTGCTCCAGGGAATGCTGTATTAAAAGTAGAAGCAGCTTTAAATATTCTTTAAAATTGAATGCATTGCCTTTATTCTCTCTGTAGAGCAGTGCTATTAGGAGCTATATCCCTAGTTACACACTTGTGAAATTAAAAAAAGCTTCCTGGCTGGAAGGATGCCCAAATTCTATGAAATCTTGTATTTCTAAAGAGAGAGATAAATAGTCAATCAAAACCAGGTATCTGTAACACTTTGTAGGCTAGATCCAAAGAGAGACATAGATGTGGTGATGCTTCAGTGTCTTAAACTTTAGTAGTTTGGACCATGCAGTGGGAGGGAAGTGAACAAGGTTCAGATATTTGCATTTTGAGCTATTGTTGAGTTTTCTGCTCCTGTTAAAGGGCAAGTAACAAAACAGAAATAGTCCATGGAGCATGGACTAGAATCTAGGTCTTCTCTCCCAGTTGAGTACCCTGGTTATTAGGCTGCAGTGTGATCCTTGTTAATTGTCCAGATGCCCTAGCATTTTAATTTTTAGCTGGGTAGTTACCTAGCTTTAGTAGACAAGAAGCTTGTTACTATCCTGCCTTTTAGTTTCCTAATTAGAATGTTCTGCTGGGAAATAAATGCATGGTTTTGAATCCCCATATGCTAAGAGGGAATTAAAGCCAAGTTGCTTGCCTCTGTGGTGCTGGCTGTAATGCAGTGTGTATGTACAGGAGAAGTTGTGGATTGGTGGTCCCAAGCCATCTGTAGACCCTGTGCACCTTTCAGTGCTGTTACACAGCCCCACCACCGTCCTTCCACCGGGGCTGTGTTTGCTGCCTCAGGTGTGACCTCTGTGTTACCTTGCACATGAACCTCCATGGGTGTCTTGGTGGAGCTTCAGCCTTCTATTAAAGTTTCCACCAGAAAAATTAAGTGCATTTATCATCTCAATTTCTAGGGAAATCCTGTGGTGTTTGTTGGATTACTCTGTATAGGACTTGAGGGCCTAAATTTTGATTATATGCAAAAATACTTTTATTACATGCTGCCAAGGATTCAGACAATGAGATGATGAGAAAACATCATGATAATCAAGTATTTGAATATGTTCATAGCAGGAACACTGGTTTTTGTTGCCATTTAAATAAATATATCTTAACAGTTAGAAAGTTCTGGGGTCACCCAGCCTGGATACTTTATTAATACACCTGAAGGAATAAAGCTGCTGGACAACCAGACTTCCTTTCAGTTGTTTAAGTTAAATAATAATAAATTTTTTTAAAAGAAAATCAAAATAACTAACTGCCTGTTTTGCTTAAGAAGGTTTTTCTTTCATGGCTTCTCTGATGCAGTCTTCTTCAGTGTCTTCTCATAACAAAAATCATTTGGGTATACTTTAAGATTGTAGCAAACAGGAAAAAATTTTGGGGTGGTCTCCCTAGCAGTCTTCCCCACAGCCTTATTGACATGCCATATGATTAAAAAAAAGAAGAAACAAAAAACCATTTGAAATCAATTCTCCTCCCCTTAGCTTGTTGCCTTCCTAGATAAATAATTCCATGGTAGTTCACTGCATTTTAAAATTGTGTACACGTAGCATTGTCACAATTATAATTTTCCCTAATTTTTTTGGTAGTGGTGGTTCTATGCAAAATCAAAATTGAAGTTACTCTAAGTGGTTGGTGTCAAGGTTTTTGGTTTTGTGTTTTTATGGGTTTTTTTTGGTTGTTGGTTGGTTTTTTTAGTTTTGTTTTGTTGGGGTTTTTTTGTCGGTGGTGGTTTTAGGTTTGTTCGTTTCTTCTTGAAAAAGCATACCGTGTTTTTGCTTGTTTGCTGGACTTCTTTTAATCTGATAAGGAAAGCAGTCCTGGAAAACATAAAAAGTGCTGATGTGACCTTGTCCATATCTTAGCTAGCAGGTGCCTTTAGAATAAGATGGTACTGCATCATAATTTCCTGATGAGTTTCAGCATCATGATGGCATGTGCTCCCACTCAGAATCTATTTTAAGAAAGGACAGAAGCACTTTCTTATAAGTAATCTTGTACTCAAAAATACTGGATTGGAGTGAAGAAAGTCTACAGAGTAATGATATTCTTTCTGGAGATCAAAAGAGAACTAATGGAAAAGTCATTATTTAATCTGTATAGTTAAAAAAACACTTAGCAGAAATAAGCTTGAGCAGCATAATCTCTCTTTTTTATATTGGTCTAGACATCTGACCATATAACAGATTCACAGATTCACAGCAGAAGAAATACTGAAGACTTCCTCAAAGAAACTCATGGCCCACTTAATTAGGCAGAACTTTCAGAGACTGTTTAATGTTTAACACTGCAGTGGCCATTAGAAATTGCAGCATGTGTTTTGGAAATTTGTTATCAAATTTTCTGTGTACCAGAGCATCTGATCTCTTTGCTAAATGTGCCTGTTTTGACATTGGTTTCAGTTTGTCAAGAAAATATAGTTAATTTGAGCACAGTGATTGTAAGGGGCAAGTCTTAAGAGGAAAACCTTTCAGTATGCTGTAAATACTGACCCAGTCATGGAGAACTGTATTTTCCCAGAATATAAGGGTTATGAAAGTGTTTGAGGAGACTCTGTACAATTCCTGTTATTTGAATTGACCTTAATAAGGTGAGCACAGGTTTTTATAAACCTTTTAGTTCAGATTAGCTGTATTTTAACCCAAGATCTCTATCACTCAGTTACATTCACTGTAAACTGAATGTAGAAAACCTTTTGTTATAGCCTTTTATTTCACTTAGGAAACATGGCAGCTGAGTACTACCATTATACACATTAGTACTAATACAAGAAGAAACACTAGTACACACCTAAATATTTCAAGTCATGAGCCATAACATTTTCTGGTGAACTGGAGTATTTTTATCTTCTTTCTGTGCTGTTTTCCTACAAGTTTCCCATTATCTGAATATAGCTAATTCAAGTGTGCTATTAACACATCACTATTTCTTGAATGGCATGTGGGAATAATCAAAATTTGGAAAAGGGAGCACAGAAGGGACTGACTTCACCTATCTTGCTTATTTTTACATTAGCAAAATGTAGGTAAGAAATCTTTAGGTCTCTGTAGTCTTCACTTACAAAATTAGGACTCTATTTAATGAATGAGTGCAGTGAATATGTGTGTAGCAAGAATTGCATGATTAAATAATTTGCTGTGATAAGTTTAAAAGGCTATCACTCCAGAGTATCAGAGGCTTCCATTCCAGCTTTTGACATACGAAGATAACTGATTTTGAGAAACAAAGACACTTCCTAAAGGAATTTGACCTGTAAAGCAGCATAACGTTTTTAAGGTTTAATTAGTGGGGATCTGCTGTAAGTAAAAAAGGACTCTTTCTTTGGAAATAGATATACTCTAGCCCTGATTTCAGCCTTCTGATGTTTACATTTTTGTGATAAAGTTTCTCACGAGGTTTTCTGTAAACATGCAGATGTTTTTCTAACTGTCTTTTTGTTTTTCATTCCTTTCTCCTGGGAGGAGAAAGGTTTGATGGACCTTTTCATTGACCAGTGTGGTTGGAGAGGTGGTGACCTCATTCTCCAATCCACGGCCGTTCCCAAAACTCTTTATAACACAAAAATCAAAATAAAGTTTCCCTCTTCTTTGCCTTTTCCCGGGCTGGAGTTTGCTGTGTCTCTGTGATTTGTGTCGTGCTCTATATGACAATATACCAGTTTTGCAAAGCATTCTTTTCTATACATGTAATAAGACCATCTCTCTGTAAGTATTGGAATTCTACATTTTATAGGCAATAAATACTTTTGTGGCAAGCTCCTTCCTAGCAGCAGGCTTGACATGTTAAGAATAATTCTGGTGGAGGTAGTGTACTGATTCAAATCCAATCAAGAAATGGAAAACTACTCAAAGGATGCAGTTTCTCCCAGGTCTCCAAACAATATGGTGGATTGGTCATGCTTGTTTTTGTGACCAGGTAGCCTGTAGGCTAATTGTTGGGTTTTTGTTTAATGGTGTATTGTACACAGAATACTCACTTCATAGCTTCCAAGGAAAAAAGCCAACCAAAGAAACAAAGCCCCAAAACTACACCAAAAACATGAAGAGGAACATTTCCTTCATGACTGACAGAGCATTCATGTGAACAGAACACAAATGAAAGCATTTTGGAGATAACTTTTTTGAAACACTGTACCACTGTAAATGCAATAACTTGCTTTATTTAGTATGCTTGATATTGGTTTTTGTTCTGTTAAACACTTAATCTGTTGAGGTTTACTTGAATTATGGAAATGTCATTGTTTTGATCTTCAGTAGAGGTGTATCTTGAAAAATGTCTTGTTTCCTGACACTGTGTGTGGGGATACATTTCTGAATCTCAGTTTCAGATAACATGAGTATTGTGTGACAGATTGTAGTGGGTAATTGGACTTACCAGGAACTAGGGAATCCTGGTGAGGTCAGCTTGTTAACCTGTGCCTCTTGAATTGGTTGTCTGAATGATTTTTTTAGTCTAATTCAGTAGTTCTTTAAATAATGTATTTATAGTTCTATAATTGTAACACTTCTGTAGCCATAATTTCATTTAATGGTGTATCAAAGGTACTGTTTTGATCAATAAGGAAGTCTCAAATATATATTAGTCTCAAATTAATTAATATATAAGTCTCAAATTTATGTATGTATTTGTGAAAAATCTTGCTATTTGTCTACTTAGCATTATGTCTCTCTTTTTCTCAGCTTATGTTTCCTATGGAAGAGGCTTTTGCAAGTGGGAACTGTTACCTTATTTTTGAGCCCTTTCATTATTTTCAATCAAATCTCATAGAGTAATAGCAGTATCGAAAATTTTAGGCACCTTTAGGTGCCCATAATATCCAGCAAGGAAAGGTAGAACGAATATCCAGCAAGGAAAATGCTTCTGTGTGAGTTCATCCCTTCTCAGATAAATGGCACTTCATTTATTCCATCACCCATGGAAATTCAGTTTACTGAAGGAACTGAACTGAATGTAGAAAAACAGAGGATTCAAATATGTATTTGCTTTCTTTTTGTTGGGACATCATTTAAGCTATATAAATATTTTTTATAATTTACTAGTGGACAGTGACCAGTACAAAATGTTTCAAACTTACTGCCAGTTCACATCCAGAAAAAAAACATTCTTTTGAAGTACAACAAATTGGTGGAGGATGTAAGTGTGTGCGTTCAATATGTTATATGGTTTTTTGCTCTGCTTTTTCATAGTAATGGCTTGCCTGTTTCAGTCCTGCTAAGCTCTTGATTGCTGTGACACATTCTGTTAATCATTATTTTAGAATAGGATGTTGAGTTGCAGGACTATACTGTCAAAAGGTATGTACAAAACTGAAGGCATCTCATCAGCTTTCATGAGAAAGAACAGTGAGTTGTAAATGAGAATATATTGCACCATGAAGGAAAGGCAAGGAGGTCCCTGTACAAGTGATGAAAATGAAATTTAAAAAAGAAAAATTCCTATTAAAAATTTCATTGGGTACTCCAGCACAAGACAGCTGAACCTTTTTTCCCTCCAAAACTAAATGTCATGTATCATCTATGATTGGGCAGTGAAAGATTATAAACCATGCTCTGGGATTACATACTCTTCTTGTTTTTATTATTTTACAGAAACGTAATGAGCAAATCCAGGACTATACTCCGTGTGTTCTACCTTTCATTTCTCCTTGCACAATTTTTTGTATGTGTTTTTCCTGAAGTTGCCAAAATACGAAACTGCTGACACTTTTTTGCTCCCAACATGTTGCACTTTAAATAATGATTCAGGATTTGTATGAATTTCTTAATATACTGTTCTTGTTTCTGTGAAAAACATTTTTTCCTATGGAGAACAGTTTATATTTGTAAATAACACTCAACTGTTATTTTCCATGCAATGTCCAAAGGTAAAGACTGAGTGGCAGCTGGCAGATGTTAACGAGCTGCTTAATATGCTATTCATAATGTCATATTCTCTGTAGACGATATTCTAAAAAATCCCTCTGTATTCTAAAAAGTGTTATAGAAGTTCATAACATTAACTGGGTAATGATGTTTTCTACTTTATTCAAGTTATACCAGCATCAGCCTGAATAGTAATGTCCCATTTCACTCACATCCTCTCCCTCACCCACTGCAATTACTCTTGGGGGAAACATGCAGAAAAAGCAGTTGTAAGGAGAAATTGGGTTATTCCCATGCAGTCTGAGTTAAGATCACATTGGTGCAGAATGCAAAGACCAAAATTCTAGATGCTAAAGTGAGTGCTTCTAGGAAGAAACAGTTTGATTGTCTGTAGGAGGAGAAATAACATTTTACTTAGGGTCTGCTAAATACAGAAGGTGTACTCCGTAATTTTTAGTCAAGTTCAGCTTGCATAGAAGGAGAAAAAAGCAAAAAGTCAAACTGAGCATATATAAATAGAGGCAGCTAGCTCAGGGGAAGTCAGAAAGAGCAGCTGAATGGTTTGTGATGCTGTGCAATCTGTTTAAAGTTATTGTATGAGACTCAGAACTGGAATGTGGGCTGCAAAAAGAAAGGCTTCAATTGGCTGACCTCTAGCTTCTTCAGATAGTGCAATGTATTAGTCTCAGTTTTATCTACATCAGAAGGCCATTACTGTGCCTTGCATCTGCCATGTAGCTGTGTACCTGCATTTCTGTTCTATGAAAAGCAAGCTGTGAAGGTGAGCAGCACGCCTGCTTCCCCCAGAGTGGAACTGGCAAGTAGCCATCCTAAGCGCTACTCTGCGAGAGCTGGAGTACTCCTCTGCTTCCCCGGGCTTTGATACAGCATCAGCACACCAAAAAATTAAAGGTGACCTGTTGAAAGTTCAGGAGAAGGGAAGTTGTTAATAATAAAAGGGTGTAATGCAGAGGGGGAAAAATAGATCAGAGAGGCTGTCAAGTTAAATGCAAAAGTGAGAAGGCAAGCCCAAAAAAGACTGTTGAGAATAAACTTGCTAAAGGCATTACACCTAATAATAACTAATGTTCATGATATCAGGAAGCTGAAAGTTTATCAGTGTTGTCAATAGGTGATCAAGACATAAAAGTAATGGTTGAAGAAAATAAAACCATCATGTAAAAGTTAGGTATGTTTGGGAGGTTGTTTTTATATTTTTTAACATGATGTTATTTCAGCTTGAAGATTTTTAGCAAGAGTTACTAATACTGAAGTAACAATAACTTCTGAAACAAAGTGTTTGGTTGTTTTTATAAGGGAATATTTATGGTAATTATAGCAACTCTAGGCCAAGAAGTCTGGATTCTGCACTGATCACACTTCAGAAGCTATAGAAGAAACTAGTATGAATTTAGCATATCTGCTAGTGTACTGGGGAAGGATTGATACAGCTTTTCCTGAGGTTAATTTGCTTAGTCTGCCAGAGGGTTTTTTAAATATCTCATGATGCCTTCAATATGAGGCATATGATACAAATTTGCATTTTCAGAATGCTTCAAATGGCTCTTAAAGAAATTAGTGTCCTGCAGTAAGAAGCAAAGTCCTTCTACTTAATAGTCAGCTAGTAATTAGAAAAGTGTAGGAATAAATTGTCAGACTTCTCAGTAGAGGCATTTACAAACAAAATTATGTAGGAATCAGCTCTGCAGGCTGTGATGGATAACATAAGATAATACAAACCAGCTTCTGTTCTATTTATTGCTTCTCATACGTCAAGTTGCAGGAGGCATAAATGAAATTATGGGCTAGTAGTTTTAATTATACATATCATTACAATATCTTCAAAGTTAACCTATACCTGGATAAAATTTGTATTTCTAGTCTTTATAGTATGTAGTAGTGATCAATTAATTTTTTACATTAGCTGTAAAAAGACTTTGCTTGCCATTTTTAGAATCAAGGTAGCACATGCCATTCATATTTTTACATAATTTTGAGGAAATTAGTACATAGATTTGCCAAAGTATGAAAGAAATAATTTGGCAAATGACAAATAATTAGGGATTCTGCTGGTTTCTTCGAGATTTTGAAAACACTTTCTTACTCAGTAAAATACATTTGATATTGATTGCCACTAAAACTGAGATTTTCCCATTGTTCTTAATGATACTAAGAGCACTAAGAGCTATGTGGACTTACTAGTAATCTTAGTTTTAAGATCAGAGTTATTAATTTGGGGTTAGGAGGAATTGTCTAACAGATGAGGTTGAAAACAGTTGTACTTCTTTAGTCTTTAGTTGTGAATGAGGTTCACTTTCCTAGGATTGTCTGAATCACTGGATGTATTTCTCTGTAAGAATAGGCTGGATACTTGGTGCCAAAGACAGAAATAGAATGCAAGGACTAGTGAGGAATTGAATGGTGAACGTTAATATGTTGCTTTCTAAGCTCCTTGCAGAAGAATCTTCTAATTAGCACCAACTGTCACATTGAAATTAATAGCAATGCAAAACATCACACTTTTAATTAAGTCTTTATGTAATAAAACCCTTTTTGCTTAATTGTCTTTGTCTTGTCTATTTTACACACTTCGAATCCTAATCTTACTTGGGACCACCAACTACTATTGCAGTGCATATCATATTTAGAATTATTAGGAAGTACTCTCAGTGTCTAATTTGTTTTACAGATGCTTAAATACTGTTGTAAGTATATTTACACTAGAAAAAATGCTTCTTAAATGTTCTAAATTTAGGGGTGGAAGAGCTTTGTGAAGTCTTACTACTTGCACATATTTAGCATTTTGTTGTGAATTTTCCCATTAACTTCAATTAAACATGTTGGTGCTCTCAGTGGAAATGAAAATGTAAGTCTTCACAGGATTGTGCTTTAAGTGGTGAGGGAACAAGTGAATAGAGTTGGCAGAGTACAAAGTAACAGCACAATGTTTGCCTGTGGAATTATCTGTGGTCAGAGCATGCAAGTGATCTGCACTGCAGAACTACAGAGTAAACAGCTAGCATATTTTACACCCTAAATGGTAAATAAGGTTTGGTTTCAGATTATCACAGACATACATCCTCTGGCTTCAGTGCAAATAACAAAAGTGTAATATTAGCTGCAAATGGCTTATACTAGGATTTTGTAGATGTTTCAAAAGCTACTGAGAATTAGATAAAAATCTGAAAATACTTCAGTAGCTAACTATTTGTAAACTTTTTTGTCTTATTTACTTAGTACTCTGATTTCTCATACAGTGTTACTCTGCTGTCAAGCTGTGCTACTGACATGATTGGTATTAATAGCATTTACATTCATTAATATTTATGAGTTAAAACTATACATGAGTTTTTGGAAACAGTGTCATGTATCAGGGTCAAAAATCAGGGGTAAAAACCAGAAAGTATTCTGGGCTGCAGAACAGCTAGAGAAATCAAACCTGTGAACTGTGTTTCACAAATAAAAGATTTGATTTGAATATAAATCCTATTTAATAAAAATTGAGAAAAAGGTGCAGGCAGTATGAGAATGTAGTGTGACAATGATGGATGCCAGAAGTATCACTTGCATCTTCCATTTGTTAGAGATGAGAGCAGAATCTGTGCCATAACTCTCCAAGGTGTGAAATGCTGATGAGGTATTTGGCCCAGTTGGATCTGGTGGAAAGCTTTGCCTGTGGTGTTGGCTGGTGTGTGCACAGTGTGTCTTCAGCAATCCCAGCCCCTTACAGGTTATGTGATCTGAAATACCTGTCAATAAATAATAACCTGACCTACTGTATTTGTTTTAGCTCTGCATTTCAGGACTCTGGGGTAGACCTTAGCTTATTTAGTCCATGTAGCATTATTTTTTATAGGGTTGTGCAGGGAAGTGCAGATCTTAATCAGAACAGGGTTGCCCAGCACATTGGCCATCTGTAAATTCTGGCTTCTTGCCTTCTGCTATAGCCTTCGCCCTAATTTTGGCAAAGAGGTTAAAGAGTTTGGCTTTATTTTCATCAAGTAGTAGAAATTCTTGCCAGTTTAGTAATAGATGGATAGAAGGGTTGGCAGTATTCTTGATGCCCATTCCCCTGCTTCCAATCTTGGCCTTGAGATTTTGGCAATATAAGCTTCCTGTGCCATGTATGACCATCATTCTACTACAGTTTTAGTGTCTAGGCATGGGAAAGAAAAATTTATAGTAGATACCAGTTATTCAATGGGCATCAGGTTTAAGTATTTTCAAAATAAACATTTTATTTAAAAAAAACCAGCATTTTTTACTTGAACATTGCTCTCAAGAATCCCATTAATTCAGCCTGTTGTCAAGGTATGCTTTTCCCTTCAGTAATAACGAAGTTGGTCTGGTTCTAACTCTGTAAGAAATTTTGCCATCCTAAAATTGGCAGGCTGTAGGTAGTTTTGTGAAAGGGAACTAATGCTTTTCAAGAAGAATTGCAGCTTGCAGTTCTATGCAAGTGACTGAGTGAACAAATAAAGTTCATTTTGCTTTATAGTCCGTTTTAAAGGTTTGGGTTTAGTTTGCTAGGGTTTTTTTTACTGTTGTGAGGTAGTGCTGCCATGGACAACTTGAATGCATGGAACAGGTCTAGAGTGTGCAGTCAGATGAAGGGCTTTGGTTTAAAAAAACACAGGCTGTTGTTCTGCTCAGAATTTTATAGTTCCACATAGAATTTTAGAGTTAGTCTGAGAGATTATACCAAAAGACAGTTTTGAGAGATGTGCATGTGTTAAATGTAAAATTTTTCTTATAATGCTAAGCATACCTTTGGCATGTTTTAGATTTTTAAAGTGGTAATTTTTTGAATAAAAATTGTATAGGCATATATCAAAATACTTGAGAAATGCTATGCAATGGTATAATGCTGTCCATAAGAAAGAACAGATGACAGTTGTACATTTTTGTTACTTTATTCCTTCAGCTTTGTTAGAGTTCTGAAGACAAAACTGCATGTTGTTTTCAATAGCTTTTCAGGGTAAAGGAACATGGCTTGTTGCTTCACAAATGCAATAATGCTTGCCTTTTGTTCAGACCTCTTGACTGTTGTCCCTCTGACCAAATGACACAATACTCACCAATTATTTGAATCTAAGCAAATTTTTCTAAAATACAACTGTTGATGCTCTAAATTATGGAAAAGGCCATCTAAATGTACTGAGTAACTTCTCTGTTGTTAATGAAGTTATATTTCTTTGTTGCAATGTTTTGCATGCTTTGAAAGTCATTTTAAGGTCAATGATAATGAAAAGGTCTCAGTGGAATTTGGTCATGCTGTAGCAGAACATATTAATGCTTTTTGCAGATCTCAGGTTTGTCAGTTTAGTGAAGTACCTTACTGGTGGTGTGTAACCCCAGTCAGCAACAAAGCAACATGCAGCTGCTCACTGTTTCCCCTCCTTTCTCCCTGCTGTGGGGAGGAGAATCTGCAAAAAACCCAAGCAACCTCATGCATTGAGGTAAGAACAGGTTAATAACTGAAACGAAATAAAAGAGAATAATACTAATTATGACAATGATAATAATGGGGAGGAGAGTAAAGGTGGGAGAAGAGAAAGTACCTGTTACTTGAAGTCTCAGGAAAGGGTTCTTCTGCTAAAGAGATAAGAATTAACTAAACCCACCCATTTCCCACCCAAAACCCCCATAAGTAACACTAATGATACAAAAGAGAAGCCTAAACTCAACAACCACCTGACCCTGCAGCAGAGGCCAACACCAAACCCATTACCCCGTAATAAGGTTAAAGATTAGATCCAACTGCCAGTCCTCCCAAAAGAAAACACAGACAAGAAAAGCACATTCTATGCCATAATAGTTCCTACTTGGCTTCTCTCCAAGGCCTACCCTGATAAACTTGTTAAATCTCAACTACAGGAACCCCCTCTCCCCCCAATAAACCATTAACCCTCCTATATTATTAATCTCAATAGGAATAAATTCCTGCTTATTCCAGGTGGAATAAAACTGAAGAAAAGCAAGTGTTGCACAATACAATGGCACACCACACTGAACAAGTTTTGCCCAGCCTGTCCCCCAGCAGTCCCAAATGATTCTCCCTAATTCATATACTGGGCATGAGCTTCAATGATATGGTATTCCTTTAGCCAGTTTGAGTCAGCTGTCCTGGCTATGCTCCCTCTCAGCTTTTGTGCATCTCCTCACTGGCAGAACAAAGGAAACTGAAAAATCCTTGTTTTAGAGTAACACTACTTAGCAACAACTAAAACATCAGTGAGTTATCGACATTATATTTTTGTTCTAAATTAAAAACTGTACCAGCTACTAAGAAGAAAATTAATTCGATCCCAGGTGAAAGCAGGACACATATAAGGACTCTTAACAAGTAACAAACATACTTTTTTGCTTTTCAAAAAATCTCTGCAGTCTCCTGAGCTCAAGTGTTGTTAAGATATTTGCTTAGGATGACTGAGTTTTTTAATAATGGGAGTGGTTTTAAAGTAACTTAACCCAAGTTTACATTTGTAGAAATGAAAATTTTGCCTGTCTTAAAAAATGAGTCCTCATTATCTCTAGAATTTGTAGAACAACAAGCTCTCATATGAAATCACAGAAATTGTTTGGATAGAACCTCTGGAGATCTTGTGCTCAATCTGAATAGCCAAACCATACTTTTACTGCCATTGCCCCATCAAATTTGTAATTACATTTACAATAGCTTTGAGTTGCTACTAGGTAACATTTTAGCTTCCTCTTTGCCAGATTGACTAAGCTTAACTCCCACAATCTGTCTTTTTTGTACATTTGCTCTGGGCATCTCGGTGCTCTCCACTAGACCCTCTCTAATTTTTCAACATTATTCTTCAGCTAGAGATCCAAAACTGAACACGCTGTTCCAGGTGCAGAGACACAAGTGCAGAGTAGGAAGGAACAGTAACTTGCCTGGATCTGTTGGGCACCCTTCTTATTTTGCTTAGTCCTCAGGTTTCTTGGGCTCTCTGGGTTGAAGCTCTGACATTGATCAGATTAGCTACTCCCTGTGATGTAATGCTCTCTACAGATTTCTTGGTGTGTAGGCTGTCTCATCATTGAGGGTGCCGATTTAAGAAAAAAAAAAAACCCAAATGAAAAAAACCACAAATTAAAATCAACCATTTGGGCCCCAATATTAACCTCTGTGGTATTCTGGTCTTTACAAGCTGCTAAGTGAATGGTGACTCATTTATTGTTGCTTTTTGATCTAGGCAGAATGCCTAATTTTTAACGTAACAGTTTACTCTTCCACTCTGTGCTTCTCAGCTTCCAGACAATGCTGTATGGGATGATACCAAAAAAAATCTCACTGAGGTTTGGTTCCATGAAATCAATAGTTTTTTTCCTTAGCTACCTAAGTAGTCCTATCATTAAAGTAGGCAGCCAGGTTGGTAATTTGACCTTGGTAAAACAACTTTGGCTGTTTCTGGTTGCTTTATTGTCCATCTTGTGTTTGAAAATTGACTCTAGGAGGGCATGCTCCATGTGGGCTTCTTTGGTACTTTGTAGTTCAGGTTATTTGGCCTGTTCTATGGGTCTCTTCACTTCACCTTTTTTAGGGATTAGCCTTTTTTGAAACCTTAGGAGCCCTCAATCACCTCAACTGTTAGAATTTTGGGTAGCTCTTAGCAATCTCATAATCACATTGGCCAACCTTTTCAGCTACTTTAGGTGAATGCCTTCTAGCCCCAAAGGTCTGAATACAGCTACATTAGGTATTCCAAAACTGTTGGTCCCATAGTGTTAGTTTCCCTGCCCTTTCCCAAACCCTGTCAGTACCTGCAGTTATTTGGGAGCAAGCTTTGTCTGTATGGAACAGGAAAAAATGGGACACTTCAGTCTTTTCTGCATCACTGTCATTGGGTCTTTTTTACCCATCCACCAGAGGAATCTTGTTTTCCTGAACTTCCTTTCTCACCAGCAATACCCATAGGATATTTTCTTGTTGTCATTTATATTCAGCAAAACAAGTCTTCCTGAGTCTTATCAGTGAGTGATGCTTTTATTCTTCTCCTTTGCTGCCTGTTTCTATGTTTTACTCTTGTTATCTTCTTGTAGAAAGAGAGCCTCCTATCCCTAACTGTGTGGATAAGATGTTTCAAATTACTATGAAGAGCAGAGGGGAGAATGTTTTTAGGATTTCCTTTGTTAATAGAACTGTATGTGGCATAGTGTTTTTGTATAGCTTGTCTGTAATTAAACAAAATGTGACAAAGTAAAAGGGATTTGGAAAAATATCCACAAGAAACCTTCCTACTCCTATCAATGTGCAGGGCTTGGAAAGGATGTTTTAAGCAGCTTCTTACACTTGCATTTCTAGTCAGTCATGAAGATCATTTTACCTCTGCAGGCTAGGAGAAATCTGAACTTACTGTTGGAGCTGAATACTAACAATGATCATTAGACTTGAAAACATGGTAGTTAAGGAAAATGAATTATGGAGAAGCTTCAGCTTTAGGTGGCAATGTGTTAATGCCCCTTAATAAAATCTAAATATTCTTTCTTCAGATATTGAATTCTGTTTCAGGATCAATGGCTTCCATAGTTAATCTTTCTGATAATAGAAATGTGTGATCTTAAAAGCCTAAGTCCTCCCCTTACACATGACTGTTATTTGTCCATTAAAAGAAGTGGAATACTTACTATTGATTTATCTTTGTAGAACATAACAGTAGGCAACTAGAACTTTGTTTTCCAAAGTGGACTTTGTGTTCCTATTCTGACTATTGCCTACTCCCTGTCCATGCCTGAAGCACCCATAGAACAAGCTTACTTTGGATGTGAGAGCACTAGAGACTTTCGTTGGACTGAACTGAAACTCTTGTATTTGTTTGGTGCTATCTGCCAATAATGGACAGGGAAGTCTTGGGTCAATTGATATTTTCTAGATAGACAAAAAGAAGATCTGCCCAGCCAGAAATTAGAGGCACTTAGGTGCCATGATATTTACATGGCCAGAAAATATGTGGAAGAAAATTAAGAATGCTAAAAGTGTGCTGCTTTTCAAAAATGACTCAACACAACTCCTTTGATCTTCTTTCCAGCAGAGAGGTTATTTAAACATAACTTTACAGTCATCAGCAGTAGTAGTAATTTCTTTTTCTTAAGATAGAATTTTTGTGGAATTTTGCCTTCCTCAGTATCCTCTACTGCTTAAATCCCACTAGTGATACCTGTGTACCTTTTTGTGAGAAGAAAAAAAGATCTACTTGTTGAGTTGAAAATTTCTTTCATGCAGTATGAAAAATGGTCATATATGTCAAGGGCTGTAGCTGTGAGAGAGGCCTAGTTTGAATTTTGCTAAGCAAATGAAAAAAAAATATTTTTTAAGGAGATAGTTTGCTGTAATGAAGTTCTTAAATCCCTTGTAAATTGAGTTTTTTTTTCCTGAGTAGCTATTTATTGACATTTGTGGTCAGGGAACTAAACTTTCTACTGATAGAAGTCTTATTTTTAGTAGTATGTCGTGGGATGATTTGCAGTTACATATGCATTTGCCTTTGTGATATGAATAATTTTGAATAAGAACCTCCCCCCACTATTGTTGTTGTCCAATGATGAATCAGGACTCTTTGACTCCAATATCAGAAGGCTTGATATGATTTATTAAAATGACTCCATTGATCAGAAGGATTTAGAGCTATATGTGCCCAGGTACAGAGTTCAGATGCTTACTTCTTCATGCTCAGTACAAGAATGTTAGAATGATTAGAATTCAGTGATAACAATTGTCCACATCCTTGGCTAAGAAAGAGAGAAGCATCCACATCTCCCATATGGGAGACAGGGCAGCCAAACACCACCTGTCCTTGAAAAACACAGCTCAGAGATATGTTTATCGAATTATTTGCTGAGAAAATGAACTTTCCCATGGAAAGAAAGATTCAGCAAGTTTGCACTCAAGAAACTCATAGAATATGAAAATACACCTCCAGCCCTATCAAATAACTCAGTTTTATCTCTGACATGCTTCTACTATCTTTACTGTTGCTGTGCTTAGCCTGTGTCTTGTACTGTTCTCGGTATACTTAAAACATTGCAATTCCCAGACCTGTCTTCTGCAGCAGAGAGACTCTCTTAGGTCCATTTCTCAACATTTCTTCTAATGTTAAAAAAAACCACAAACAAACATAACAAATCCAGATATCTTGCTTTTTCATTCATTGAAATTGCTGGCAGGGACAGAAAAGGACTTCTGATTTGTGGAACATTACCTTGGCAGGAGCAGAGACAGGAGTGGCTGTTGGATGTTAGACTTTCAAGGGAGTTGTGAAGAGTCCAGAGCACCTTCGCTATGTTCTCCAACTTGTTTAGATTGACTTTTTTTCCTGAAATAATTACAGTTTTTTCAGATGCTGTTTTCTTTTATGTAATATTTTAAGTGGATCGTTGTATTCTGGAGATCTTTACAAGTAAAACTTCCTATTCCAGGATCATTTTCCTGTGCCTGGTGTTACATTTTGATAACATGGGCAAAGCTCTAATTACACATAGTAAATTAGTCTTCGCAACCTGCAAACTGTTCCAGAGACATGACTAATTTTTTAATGGCAATGCTTCTAGAAATCGTACAACAGGGATATGAACCAGGCACAGTTAATGTTAGTATAGAGATTAGTATTTCTGCTCTGAATTGCCAAGCTTACATGACATACCTTATACAGAATATCCCCTGGGTCACTGAGTCATATTTTAATATCACACCCTACTTCTTACATCCCGCAGTGGGTAAAGTCAGTTTTATAACTCAATTTTTTTTTCTAATTACAAGGATTATGGACTATTGTCTGTATCCTGTATTACTTATTATATTAAAATTTATTCGTTCTTGCTTGAAATTTGATAAGGAGTTGTCTAAAAGATAAAGCAGCATTGAAATCAGAAAGATTCAGCATGAAAGTATGACATTTCCTTTTGTGGCCATTGTTGTTCTCCCTCTCCTTTACTGGGTGTTTGTTCCCATGCCAAGTCCAACTCCCTGTTTGTGCCAGCACAGCAGTTTGTGGAGCTGCAGTGTAAGTTAGATTAGTGTTTCCTTCATGATTTTTTTGGTGGTTTCATGATTGTGTTTGACTTAACTTTTGTTTATAAAATTGCTGCAGAAATCATTCTGTTGGCACAGCAAAAGGGACAGTCAAGGTGAGAGCAAGAGACAAGAATTTGATGCTCTAAGCTGACATTTATGCTAAAGTTAGGTTACAAAGTGTACTCATGACTTTATTATTTGGCTTTGAAAGCCATTTCTTCAAACTAACTGTACTGGTTTGAAAGCAAAACAGTGGGAGATCCTAACAGTGGGAGTCAGAACTACAATTTTAATAGGAAAATTAAAATAGAATGCATGTAATGCATTTATTTTATGCATGCATAAAATAGAATAGAAATGTTAATGGCCCAATGGGCCATTAACAGAAGCTATTTCCTAAAGGGAGGATGGGTCATGGAAGAGATAAAAAATACTGCCCCACCTGGTTTTAACAGATGGTAATAGAATACATACCTTTGGTTACATCTTGCATTGCAACCTAAGACATTAACAGACAAAAAAAACTTGTTTTGGAAACCCTTTAAGCTCTGAATTACTTCCTTCATCTGATCAAGTTTTAAAAGAGCTATATTTCTACACATATCCTGAGAGAAAATGATGAAGTTCTGTGGTACAGAACTTCCACACAAATCTGGCGTGGGCCTGACCATCCTGAGTCACTCAATCAGTGACTGGAATCTTCCTTGTTAATGCAGACATGAAAAGCATGTCAAGAAGGGTTTCTATGTATTTGGAATGCCAGTGTCTCTTCCAGCCTGCCAGATGAATACTTCGACAAAGATGTTAGAATCTGCATTATCTGACAGGAAGAGATAACCTCCCTGAAAGGAATTCTGTTCTCTAGTGTCTTTTGTTTCCTGCTTACCTCTCTATGTATTTGAGGAATATTCCTGGGATTATTGTGACCTAGGAATACCTAGCTGCTCTAAATGGCCCTGAAAATTCACTGGAAGTTCCAAGATGCATCAAAATTACTTTTTGAATTGTTCTAAGAACTGATGCTTCATTATGTGATTTGGTACATTGTCTGTAGTGGCTTGTTTGCCTGTCTTGCTATATAATGGATGTTTTTTCCCCACTGATCTTCTCCCTTTTGGTGGAACAGGTACAGTCAGGACACCTCTAGACTTTTGTCAGTTAATCAGGACTGCTTACAACAGAAGTACAGTAGTAAAAATATGTTTTAAAAACCCTGCTTATTCAGAACCTAAAATAGTTCTTCAAGGCTTCTTGTTTTCCCTTTGGGGAAACACTAGCTTAAAAAAAATAGTAAATAAAAGTAAACAGGAAAGTCAATAGAAAATTATATGGCTACATAATTAGCAGTAGGTCAATAGTACCAAACTTGGAAGTTGGACTGAGATTATTAAAAGTACTCATTTACTATTGAGAAGTTTATTTTAGAAATGTACCTTGTAAAATCTAGTCTAAATATATGGTGCTTTGTCTTTGTCTTAGGTCTGAAATACAGACAAGTTCAGTGTCCTTTGAGATAATTCTTTTAATTTGAAAACCTCCCCTGTGGAATAATGGCCACTAATTCATTAGTGATGGTGAATCCTAGGAACATGTGTGGTATGTAAGAATCTCACAAAGTGTGATGAACTTTGTTCGTTTTTATGAAAGGTAGATCAGCTGCCCACCAAAGGTAAATCATCTTTGAGCTGTAAATGAAAAAAAAAAAAAAAATATATATATATATAAGCTGTTCTGTTGAATAAAAGTGTAAGCAGTTGCTGAACATGCTTGTATGTAAGCTCTGGGTACTTGGTGATTCTTTCAAGGGTATGTGTTCCACATAAATAAACATGCTGGATCTGAGAGCTTTTTATCAGAAACATGCAATTTTGAAGCAGAACAGAAGCTATAATAAAAAATTGCAAATGAATTGAGTTTTTGCCTCATGGTTGGTGCCAGAAATTTGTCTTCAACAGGTTTTGCACAAAACACTAAATACTTCATCTTGATGTTTGAGAACATCTGCCAAAGAAGAAGATAGCTGCCCACGTGTGTTTCTCTCTGCATCCCATGGAAACTTTTTGATATTAAGACATTTAGTTTCTACTCTTCTAAATTCACTTTTGAGATATGCCTATTTTAGTCTGATTTTCTAGAAATTGTTCTAGCTGTTTAGCTAGTCATGCCTGTTCTCTTCTTTCCACTCATGATGTGGCCTAATGTTTCAAGTAGAAACATGTATTCTTCGTGACTTCTCTGATCCAGGGGATTATTTCAATTTGTTGCCTTGTTCAAAGAGTCCTTGGAGGAAAAAGTATTTAGTTATATTATGTTGCTTCCTTCCAGCATGTGTCTAGTTTTCATCATTGCTTTGTTTCCCTGAACCTCTGATTACCAGAACTGAAAGTGCTTTCAGTTTGGTAGTACTTGTTCTATAAGAATGAAAGAAATGAAACATTTGCTCCTGAGTACTACCTAAAACAACTGTTTTGGTACCATTTTCTCTCCATTCCTTGCTCATGATAGGGGTTCATTGACTGAAAGGTTTTTTTGGGTGGATGGTCTCAAGGGGATGTTGATATGATTTCTTCCCCCTTAAACCAGTTCAGAAGCGGGATTGAGGAATATGACAGGTCAGTATTTTTTCCTATGTAGTTTATTTACTGTCATAATTTATTATTTCCTTGCTAAGCTTCTTAATTATTAATCTCTACTTCCCTGTAATCTGTTGAAAATTTTTTTGGCAAGTAATACATATGTTGGCATCAGCTAAAATACGCATTTTTACTTTTTTGAGGTATTTGCTATGGTATGTGTACTCCTGACAGAGATATGTAACATAGAACAGGTTTTGGATGAGGAGGATATAGAATAATATTTTGTTTCAAGCAGTTTGAAAGAGGTTAATGGGCCATAACCTACAAGACTACCACAAAAATTTGGATGTGGTTTTGGGGTTTTTTTGATGCTTTTGCATCATCTTACCAAAGCACGACAGCAGATACAAAACGAACTCACTCTCATACTGCATAGGTGGAGTCTCTTTAGGTACCCAGATAATGCAGTATAAGGATTTGCAAGGTAGATGTGATCTGCTGTCTTTCTACAGAAGCTTTGTGGTTGCCACTTTCAAGATGTTACTTGATTGATAATGGGAAGTCTTCCTTGCTGGCAACTTATCAATTGAGTCATTCAGGATTATTAAAACAGAGACTGCAACAAATGTATGTACAGTTTACTATATGGATTAATTGTGAAGGGTGAAGTTACCTATTTTTATGTCTGTATTTCTACACGATTTTGAGGAATGAGTGAAAAAGCTTTAGTTGCAGTTTGAAATAACCAAAATCCTTTATTTGATTATGGATCATTAAACTTGTCACAGATTTTCTCTTGTAAAGTATTATTGTTATGGTTCTGTGCCTATGTTTATGCGTACACATATATTTATATTTAGGTTTTACCTGTTTGTTAAGTAAGCTGTAGGTCAGATGTCAGAATTTGGGCATGGAGAGAATTCTTGAAAATTGGTGCTAGTGCTAATTTGCATACGTTAAATTTGAGATACCACTTACTAATGAGAATGTCTGTATCTCATAATGCATGTAGGCTTTGTGTATGAAGAAAAGACTGTTCAAGAAATCATGATGGTTCATGTAGCTCTTAGGGATCAAGAAAGATACAGCATAGAACTCCCTTTTTGCTTGTGTAAAATGAAGTAATAAAGGTAGATAATGCTGACCTGAAAGTCTTACATGATCTCTATAAACAATAGCATGAAAATATGGTTATGTTTTGGGACTGTTTGGCACTGCACTGGCCTACTGCAGTTGCTGATCTCTCAGGGAGTACTTTTGTGGGCAAAATGTGCAAGATGAGAGAAGGAAACAACTTACTGGCTAGCTTCATTTCTTTTCCTTGGGAATCACTGTGTGCCTTCTAAATGAACTTGATGAGTTTGGGGTTATAGTAGTATATCTCAAACTTCTGGATATGAAGGAAATATTTTTTTTAAAAAATCTATTTAGATCTATTTAACTAGAATTTGCCACTTTTCTTCTCTAAGTTTCTGATTTTCAATCTGTTGATTTATGCAAGTGTTTACCAAAAATGGAACTCCCTGCAAATACTGCTGAGCAGCTAAAAATGTTACAAGTGCAACTGTTGGTGAGACTCATTTTTAGAGATACAGTGATGCATTATTACACTGTGTTGTGCATGGCTTCTAATAATGTAGCTTTGGTGGGTTTTTTTAGTATTAGCATTTCAGTTATATTAAAAAATTTGGAAGTTTTTTGCAAGGAGAATTTCTTATTAAAATGGTTAAGTGTGTGGAAAAATTAATATTAGGGTTGTAAAGAAGAGGATCTTTAATTTTTATCTGATACATACTTCTGTCAAGCAAAAGGTGGCTCTTTTAAGTATTTTCTTAGAAATATGATGCATTTGCATAAGCATCCAAAATAGATGACTTCTGGTAGGATAGCAAAGTCAGAAATAGCTTTCTGCATACTGTTGTTCATTAGTTGAGGATTGGTTTCTTTTTTTTAAAATTATTTATTTGTTTGTTTGTTTTCTTTTGTGCTCATATTTCACTGTGAAATGAATATTTTTAAGGACTTCATGTCTAACACTACAGTTTGAGCCATGCATTCGTGTTAAATTGTAGTACATAGTAAATATGCATAGAAAAGTCAGAAAATACAGAAATCATAATTAAATGCATTAATTGTGCAACTCATGCAAAACTACTGTTGATCATAATTTGATATTAAATAAGAACATAATATCTTCATATTTTTATCAAATCTTACATCTGTCTTAACTTGTCCCATTCTTGATAGTGACTGGGACAAGTCACTTAAGCACAATGACAAGTGCTTAAGAAGACAGCAGAAGGGTTCTAAAGTTGAAAGGTTCTTTACTTCTTCATGAACTTCATGGTTTTTTAGGACATTAGCACATAGGCACCATAGCAAGCCAAAATGATGTGTTAGTTTTGAGACTGTTACAAGGAGGAACAAACTACTTTTGGATTGATTGTCTTTTTGGTTAGTGCGTGGCTGTGAGAGTTTGCACACTTACGTCATACTGCATTCCAATATATTTCCTTTGTGTGCTTAGGAATTTTCTATCTTCCTGAATATCTGATGCCTTGTTTTGCGTTGAATGGGAAGCACTTAAGATGCCAGTTATTCTGTTGTCTTCTTGTTCACATACAGTTTTATTAATTTTCTTTTCAATAACTATATCTTCCTAGTAATTTGACACAGTTTTGCGTAGATAACCTATGCATAGTTTTTAAGAAGCTTCTGAATAGGACTTGTTTATGCTGGTGTTGCATTAAAATAGTTGCACTTGCTTGAAATTTTTTTTTTCAGTTATGAAATCAGTTAATTTATTTTGCATAGCTGTATGTTCAGTGCATTATTTGTAAAGAGTACATTTGCACTGATAAAAAGAGCCATTAAATTAATGGAATTTAAAATTTTGAGTGGAGAAGACAGTAAGTCATGCAGAAAAGGTTTAAATCCCTTCTGACACGGTAGCAGGAAAAATAATCTTTCAGTAGTCTTTTCTTCTGGTTGTCAAATTTGAAGCACATGTATTACTTGAACGACTTGCTTCCATTTACACAGACTTTGTATCATTTAACTGTATATATGAAAATTTAGTGTCTTGCATCAGCCTAATATGTCAGATTCCAAATACTATGATTTTTTAAAGAAATACTGTGTTCTGTAGTATCATCTTTATTAATATGAAGCACAAATGTACATTTCGAATGGCATATAATTTGAACTGGAAGTGGCTTTTCATTTTGCTGCTATGAATGCATTAATCTAAAATACCTGGTTTTCTTAGGATATGTATAAAAATGTCTATAGGTATGTAAGGACATGTTTAGGTTGTACAAAGAAATGTGGTGCAGAAGGTGGCACATGGGGTAAGTCCAAGATAGCACAGGACATGGGAACAGTACATTGCATTAGGGTGGGTCTGTGCCTGAGGTAAGAAGCCCTCTCCAGAAGAGATAGTGGCTTGTGTTTGAAGAGGTGTTGCATTTTAGAAATAGGCCGCATTAATTAGGGAATAGGCTGCATTAATTAGAGGTTCTTTGTGTAAGACACCTTCCCTCTCTCCTAACTTTATGTATTTCTTTTTGGATCTTAAAATATCGCCCAACTTTGATATTTTTAATTTAAGTAAAGATACTTTTTCCTTGCTCTACATTAATGCTTATATTCATTAAAGGAAAAAAAACCCTCAAGTCTATATTTTTATATTGTTTTTAAAATTAATCTTAATTAATATGGAAACAAAAATAGGAACTGAATGCTTATGAAGCTGTTTGGGAGTTGGTTGTCAGCTTGAAATTGTGGAATATCTTTCATCCTTAAGTAAACCCTTAATATGCTGAGTGACTACTTAAACTGAAAAAGAGATAATGTAATAGGAGACTTCCACAGTTATTTTTAAAATTTAGTTCATTCCCTTTCATATTTAGTGAATTTTATGAATCTATATGAATACCACAGGAATTGGTAAGTAAGTGGCTTAAAGAACAGTGAGGTAGCTGTGAAAATATCCAAGAGAAAAGCTAGGATGTCTGTATGGATGGCACTTCTTGGCAGCTCTCTTGTAATCACACCCAGGGCCTGTTTCCTGTTGGTGAGTGTGTATCTACAGTATATTTGCAATTTTTATTAGTAATGAATATCATGGGATGTCTTCAAGAATTGGAAAAAATGTAGGAGTCTCATTGTATGTGAAAGGTTTGTGAAGTACATTGTATGTATAGTTATGTGCAAATTTGTAGTGGTTAAGTGGTCTGAACTGCCATCTGCCATTTAAAAATATTATATATACAGACATTACATAGCAGAAGAGATTTTGAACTGTTATGGTTTAAGTAAAGAAGGTTTTTTATAGGGGTACCGTGTACTGTGTATAGGGGTACCGTGTACCGTGGACAGTCTCATCTGTCCATGAGACTGTCCTACTAGTTTTAATAAAATTCTGCCTGTAAGACCGTTTTGAAAATATTTTCTTAGTATTCTGGGTTTGCAGGCTGTGTGTATATTTAGAAAGAGTTGTCTTTAATTAGTCTTGTCTGATTCACTTGGTGGTACAATATACCAGTGAGTTTTTCCCATCACAACTGTTTCCATGGAGATGAGTAGTGACAATACTCAGCGAATGAAATGTGAAATTCATGGGGAGTTTAAAAGGAGAACACTCACTTTTACATCTTGTTGATTGGCATGATTAATGGGAAACCGAAATAATGACTCTTAATATCACTGTATTAAAACATTTGAATGGTTGCTAGAGGGCTCCCATTCTTTCCTGACATTTGCCAGTTTTCATTCTTGCTGGTGTGACTAAAACCTGACCCACAGTACTCTGTGTAAGTTTGTTGACCCAGCAAGTGACTGGGTTATAGCACATGATACTTGTATTGGTATTGTCACTGATTGACAGGGAGAGGAGCTGGAGAGCTAGGGGGCAAAACTAATAGGGGAAATGTTTTGATGGCTAGTAGAGGATATAGTCACCCTAGTTTTAATACTTGTAAGAAACAGGGGCAACCAGCCTCTTTTCTTCATGTTTATTCCAGTTGACCAGACTATGCACAGTTTTCAGGCCCTAGCTGTATGTCTAGCAATTTCTAAATGTCTAAATTAGCACTTTCTAAAACCTGAAGTTAGTCCATGTTACTCAGAATACCAGATTTGGTATTTCTAAATAACATGCTTCTATTTTCACCTACTAGTCAAGATCCTTCACGCCATATCAGAAATTATTTTTGCAAGCTGGACTGTACAGCTGGGCCATTTCACCAATCTGTAGATAAATGCTCATAACTATTTTTAGGAGGAATATTTTTTTAAAGGGTATATTTATATCCATTTTTCTGTGGAGGAAGAGGATAGCAGAGGTGGAATGCAAAACAGATAAGGAGGATTTGTATTTCCAGCACTACAGGACTGGTGCTCCCAGGAGAACAGTTGTCAGTTTGCACAGATGATTGTCAACAGCATAAACATGGAATCCAGTACACTCTTCTTAAGTAGGCTTGGCATTTGTACAGATTCAAAGGACAAACTATTGTTGCAGCCTGTCTGCTCTATGGATAATGCCTTGCATTCATCAGCACGTACTCTGGTTTCACCTTGCTTGCTTAGAGGTTTAGGATGCTCTTGTAGATCTTGTGATTCAGTTCCTGGTATTTTTTGCCACGGGATGTTGCATCTGCTACCTTGAGACATCATGAGACAAATGCATGGAAGAAAAATCTCTGAGTGCATTTAATACACAGGTGACACTTGTGTTCAGGACGTCCTTAAAGCAGAAGATTGGGAAACTGGGAGTGTGGTCTTGGAAGCATTAGGATGTAGTGGGTAAACAGGCTGAGGTATGGCATGATGACACAGTGATGTCAAGATGCTTGATCCACCCTGCCAAACGGGGAAAACTCCTGTTCCTTCCTTCTCAGCTACAGAAGCAGGTTTCATAACATGTGGACAATGGTTTGGTTTGTCAGATTGAGGCTGTGGCAGAGCCATCCAGCATGTATTCCCAGGCAGCAATGATCATGTAATTTACGTGCCTTGATACAGGTTTTACAGTTTTCTGACCCTCTATTTCACTTCTTACACCTTTCTCTGACCCAGGCTTCTTCCAAGACAGCAATTCACCCTTAATTACTTTCTCCTCGATTGCTTAGTCACTTGGTTGCCCAAACTGGTATTTCTGATGATGTTGCCATGGGAAGTTCCCATTTATATGGTTCTACTTTCAGGTACCAATTGTTCCTTGTGTTCCTGCTCATTTATCTTAAGCTCAGGCCTGGACCTGCTTGGCAGCATGGCCATTTTCTGGCAGCTCTGACAGGAGGTACAGGAATACCCTTGGAAAGGTCTGACTGGTTTTGGTGGTCACACCTTCCTAGGTGTTTGTTATTGGTGAGGGTTTGAGGAGCCATACAATCACACTGAATCACAGACAAGCCTTTGCTCTGCCCACTTCAGCTATTCTTAGTAAAGAAATCATGCTGTGATGGAGGCTGGAGGCTATGGTTGCATGAGCACTTTAATTCACTGTGCTTCTGGGCCATTCCTCAGTAGTCTTTTCTTGCAAGTCTTCCAGTCTGTGTACAAGCTACAGACACCTAGCTCAGCTCCCTGCAGGCATGTACACTCTCCCTTTAGCTGCCTTTGAGCTCTCCTTCTCTGCTGAGAAGGTCCTGCAGAGTTTATCAGGCCCAATTCCTATTGGGGAGGCTGGAATTGAGCTGAAGTGCAGCCACCAAGAACACAGAACAGAACAGAACCTTCTTGGTGGTGCAGTATTTTAAATAGAATATACAGTGCAGAGAGCTGGAGTAAACAATGACCAAAAAAAAAATATAAAGAATATGTGTAGTTGCAAGAGTTAAGGACTGGCTGGTAATAGAAATGTTTCCACTGTACTCCATAATTCAATGTTTTATTCAGAACTCCAGGCTGTCAGTGAATGTGCCTTCCAGATATGCTCTCTCTTTCTCCTTGTTTTTATGTACTTCATAAGGAAAAGTGCAGGAAGGCAGACTTCTCAATCATATATAGCAACAGTGTAAGGTAAAATAGACTAGGATTCCAGTAAGAATAATGATAATTCAGATAATAAGTATCACTTGTAAATGGTATTTCTTCATTTTGTCTTAAGAAATGCATGGTGTAGTTGCTTTATTTCAGGAAGACTGGTGAGTAAGGCTGTTGAGATATTTGTGGGGGGCGATGATAGCTGAAATGTGAACTGACTTTTAGTCTTAGTGCAAGATGATTTTTAAAGAAGAAAAAAATCTATCTTTGCTTTGGCTGTATCATTTGCCCCCATGCCTAGGCTCACAAAAGGTACATGAATTCTAAAAATTTAAAATTCTTTCAGGATTTAGAAAGCAAGCCTGTTGGTTTGCAGACTTGTTCAATTTAGCAGGTATGCTTTTGTGCTTGAAATGCAAATTGACCATCATAGAGTGGTCATTTATGAAATACAGCTGTTTTGATCCTGTACAAAGTGCATTGGATTTTAGGCACAACTTTTCTTTTTGGAGGATTTTCAGCAAAACCGTTGGTCTGTGAAGCAGATTGTATCACAAGGAACTCGTAGCAGAAATAATAGTTTTCAAAAAATGCAGTCTTAACTAGTGATTCTCTTTTCGGGGACAATTTAATATACTGTTTTACAACAAACAACATTGTGCTTTTATATTTTATTGTTTTGGTTTTGTTTTTGTTAATTACTGAGTTTTGGTAAAATATAATTCCCATTAAGAGAGAAGGAAATTCTTTGTGTTCTTTTCTGTTTTTTTTCCCTAGTCAAAATGGACGTTTAGAAAACAGTTCAATGTTTCATTGAGAGTTGTAACAGCTCTAGTATCTGTTAACTGCAGCACTGTTTTATGGTGACATTTCGTTGACTCCAACAACAGTGGAGATCAAAGGGATTTTTTGTTTATTTATTTTGAATCTTATCAGCAACTCTAGAAAGCTTTTTTGTGGTATTTGAGTTCTGCTAATAAATTGGTTTTGTAGTGGAGAGAACCATTGATACTTTAGTGTTGTGAACTGTGAATTCTGAGTAATAAATTTGCAGGCACCAGTGTTAAGTTACCAACATCTCATGAAAAGAAAAATGATTAAGTAAATATTGCTGTTCTGCATATTATGTGAACAGTGTTTGTGCCTCATTAATGTTTATGATCTCTGTTGTAATGCATTATTCCATTAACAGTAGTTTACAAAGTTAAGGAATAATTGCATTCTCATTTGTTTTGACTCCCCTCATGCCTAGACTGAATTTGCTGACAGTGAGGAGATGCTGTGTATGTTTTTATTCATTACTAAAATAGTTTGTTTTTAAGTCCTTAAGTGCCCCATCTGGATAGTTGTGGAATTGAAGTGGGTCTTGCTGTGCTAGATTAAAATGAAAAGATAACCTCATAAATGTGCAGCTCAGAATCCAGCAATGTGTGGGATGCTTGCATACTTGCCTGCTGCAGGAGATCTGAGGATGCTGATAGCAATTTGTTTATTGCAATGAGCAGTTGCACACTAATGAGTGAGCTGTGTGATTCAGAAAAATACCTCAAATCTTCACTTGGCTGCTAAGATGTGATGAATTTCCAGAACATCTCAAAGAACTGCACGATGCTTGTTTCAGTCCAGAAAGTGGATGACAGTTGCCAAAGTGAGAGGAAATCTGAAAGGAAAATCCCATCCCCTCAAAGGCACAGGCTGAGTTTGTTTTCAAGTCCTTTCCTTTTAATATGTTTCAGCCAGCAGATCTGAGTTTCCATATTTCAAAGCTTCCTTGCTATAGTTTTATTTTCTTCGAAAAAGAAAGCTGTAGAGATGCAGACCTCTTGCTATGGTTTTGTTGTTCTCATCTCAAGGAGAAAATTCTTAAAGTTGTATCTCGAAGTGTTGACTGACTTGTGGTCCTGCCATCGCAATTCAGAAGGTTTTTTATCAGATTCTTTAGCGTAACAAATGTGGAAAGTCACAAATTGTGTATTCCTGTCTATTTTTAAAGTGGATTTAATTGCAGTTTGATTCCAAGTCTAGTCACTGTCCAAGGCTTTTGCATGTGTTTTCAGTGAGCATTGTACATCTCCTTATGGTGTATCTGAGCTGTAGCTCCTTGCCTTTCTTTGGATGTTGTGGTAGCTGTCATGTTGAACAGCTGCCTCTCTCAAACGATGTTCTGTTCAGGGCCTGGAACAAAACTCCAGTGTGCATTTGTTGTGTAACTTAGTTGCTAAAAATCACAGCAGAGAAGATCCATCTTGCATTTGCTAAACAGATATTTGGTTGAGTTTTGGTTTTATGAGGGGTTTTTTGTGGGTTTTTTTGCACCCTATAGAGAATGAAGTGTTAACCATTGTAAAAGCATAAACATTTTCTCTTTAGCATTTGTACTGAGAAGTTTCCTAATTAGTCATCTTGCTGTTTTTGAAGAAGTAATCTTTAAAATTTCACTGCAGGGAAAGGAATCTCTGTTGTAGCAGCAGATGCTCTGCCTTGTTAGTAAAGGCAGTAGTCTTTCATATGCATTTAGTAGCTCTTGATGGAAAAAGCAGTCTTTGTAAAACACTTAAACTAGAAAAAAAAATATTCCCAAATGTACTGTTCCACTTCTTTAGGTGAAAGAGGAATTTACTTAATTCCTTTCGCTTTTTAACTAATCAAAAATCAGTCAGTTATCCTGAAAAATTTCACGAACAGTTGCTTAGGCATTGCAAATTCTGAAAGCAGTTCTGCAAACAATTACCTTGAAAATGCTGTCCTTTATTCTGTGACATTTTCACCCCTTTCTTGTCCATGAGCTCTCTGTATCTTCTGATAATTTTCTGCTTTCTGAACTCTTGCCTTTCATTTGCTTTTGTAACTCTTCATCTTAAAATCCTTGGGTGATTTGTTGTCTTCTACTTCTTCTATTTTTCATTTAATTTTTTTTCTTCTTCACAAGGTCTGGTCTTAGACAATGACAATGGTGAACTGACTCATTTGTCAAAACTAGACCCATGTAATACCTTTGTGGCTGTCTTGTCATCATTTTAAACACATGCTTTAGGTCTTGACAGGTGAGAGGCTAGATAATTTTAATTAACATGTTACTGTTGCTAGGCCTGACTGATGGCCAGTTTCACTAAAATTTTTACACAAAGTCACAAGTTACTTAACCAGAAATCAAATTCAAAGCAGACGATTTCTAGGTAATTATTATACTTTTCATAATATATAGACAAAAAAGATAATCAGACTTCAAAAAGTATTATGTTGAGGAAAACAAACCTTTCTGAAACATATCAGTGTATAAGCAAAATAATCTCTTGTACATATTTTTTCATAGTAAAGTTGGGGTTCATACCTCCTTCCGTTGTAATTTATTCTGATACTTCTCTGACACTGCTTCTGATGTTGTTTGTGCCACCTTACTGGTTTTTCACTACTCAACTGTCACATTCTCTCTCAAGCACTTGTAATATATTTTATCTGCTGAGAAGTTATGCATGGAAAGGAAATCTAGTCACTGCACTGGCTTTTTAAAATCCTCCTCAAAATTTGCTTAAATATCTGAATCTCAGAATACTGCTCTGGTTTAAGTGAAAACTTCTGATTTTGTTGGGTGATATCAAATACTTCCTCTACTTTTCTTCCTGACTTTACAATTCAAACAGGATATTCTTGGCTTTATTTTTCCTGTCTCTGTAAGCTAGCATTTCTTATTGGACGGAGACGAATATTGGAAGGACTGAGAAAAATATTAATGCCTTTGGAATATGGTATGGAGTGGACTGGTTTCCTTCTGGGAAGAAAGAGGCTTTGTATTGTGTTTGCTTCATATGTTTGCCTTAGCTTTGCTGCTTGGAAGTGATATGGTGAAGTGGATTATAAAAGGTGTGGACTGAACATAACCTTGTGGCAGAGTTTATTCACCTAATGGTTTCTCACCTGCAGTTCTTTCCTTACTAATGCTGTTAGCAAGAGTGAATTCCTAATGTAGATAAGTCAAGGGAGAAAACATTTTAAGACATGCTGCTTTATCTGTGATACATGTTGCTTTATCTGGAAATTTTTAGTAGGAACCCTGACCATGGCGTGTGGCCTGTTACATATCTGGAGTCTCAGGAAGTTTCTGCTTTTTCATATCATGGGTTTCGAAGATTAATTGCCCTGTGGTTTTCCCGGAAGACAGTCTTCCTCCTGCTGCATTGGGTCTCTATATTTGTCAAATTTGTAAAGCGTATTTGGGACCCCTAGGTAAGAATTTCCTCTCTTACATCACAGAAGACACAGGTTTTATTTTAAATAAATCAATAAAAGGAATTTTAATTTCTAGTGTTTAAATAATTATTCTTTTAGTTCAGCATTAAAAACCATGCGTACTAATTATGCTCTCCTGGCTCCTTTGGACTATAATCATTTTGTTACAGACTGCCAATTTGCTATACTGTTTCCTGATGATTTTTCAGTGATGCAGGAAAGCGATCTCGTGTCTACTTCTAGTGCTGGAGCCCCAGCTTTAAGAATGGGTTCTGCAACCCCTTCTGCAAATTATATGATTGTTCATAGAGCATTAAAATAAATTCTAAAAAACCATCTGCTCAAGAACATTAGTCAGTACTAGCTCCATAGTTTTTTGTTTTGTTTTGTTTGTTGTTTTTCTTTTTTTCATGTCTAGTGTTTTTCCATAATTGCCAATAAAGAGTTCCTTGCATCAGCATCATGCAAAGCATGTGCAATTGAAGACACTCCTGGCATGGCTGGCCATGGTGAAGGCCAGCTGGGCAAGATACAGATCACTGGATTGCAGTTGATCCTGATGTGCTCTGCTCTAACTTGGCTATTATGGGACTGTGCACTGTGTTGGAAAGGTTACTGCTCTGCACAACTTTTACAGCAAGAAGTGGAGACCATCAAATAAAAGGAGAATTTAGCATAGTCAAACAAATGGAGATGGTTCTTGGCATGCAGCACAGAATGTAGCTTCTTGCAGTATGTTGTTGTGGATACTAAGTGTTTTATGTTTAAGAACTTGATGAAAGTAACATTCACTGGAGAAAATAAGGATAAATACTTCTTCAGGTCTTTGGGGGCTCTGAAAAATTGGATTCTGACATAGTGTTCCGTAGCAGTATCACTGCATGCTGGGCTTAATATCACTGAGATGTCGACTGTTTGCCACTGTAAGAGAGCCTGAGCTCGATAAACATTTGTCTAGCGCAGCACAATCATTCTTTTGCTCTTAATGTAGGGTTACTTAAATACATGGGGAACAGCAGTGGCATTCATGTTATGGAATGCTCTTGATCTGATGTTAAAGAAGAAAAAAGTTACTGCTACATTATCATAGTATTCTCAGTACAGTTCGTTTAGCAACAGCAATTGGTTTTGGTTTTCCCCCTGTGCATCTCATAGGTAATGATCCTTCATTCTGTTCAGTTACAACACTGTGACAACAAGAGATCACACGCAGGATTAGCTAGGGAGCCACTTCACATTCTTCCTGGTCACTTAGGGGGATTTTTTTTCAATGCTTTTTCCCACAAGGTTTTCTTTGCATTAAGTGTTAAATATACAACATTTTTAAATTTCGAAGTAAACCATTACTGTTTCGTGTCTGGAATAACAAGGTACAAGAACAAGGCACAAATGAGGAAGCACTTGTTTCAAGATAACTAGTGTCCATCAGAAGTAAATAATTTGTCTGCTTTTGCTATGCTCCCACAAATAATGTCTGGTTTACAATGGCCAAACATTTGAAACGCAAGAACAAGCTGTAATAAAAAAAATTGAATGTGAAAGGAAAGGTTTTCATCCAGCTTGCAGGTGAAGATACAATTCCATTTGAAGTGAAACTTGAATCTTCTTGAAATATGCTCCCAACAATACAGTTTTTCATTTGAAACCATCTTTAACTTTTTCTGCTTTGTCCTTTAAGGCTTGACCTACCCAGGAGAAACAGTTGCATTTAGTTGATGTGCTATTTTTGTAAACTCAAACTTGGAAAGAAATTTGCTATCTAACTCTGCTTGGGTGATTCAAGAGTGGGATCACACCATAAATCTAGTAGTTTAAGGTAGCTAAAACTAAATTTGACATAAAGCTGTGTTTAGATCAACGGAAAGCTCATTATAATCATACAGATTTACTAAAAAGTATGTCCAATTTGCAAAAACCCAATAAAATAGTTACTGACAAGACAGTATTTTTCCTTTTGTTTAAAAAATAATTTATCATCCTGTAAAATCTCTCTACAGCACACATACCCATTTCCAATTTTCATGAATTAAAAGTGGGAGAGGGGGAGATACTACTTTTTCATAAAATCCTGCATTCCTTCCATCTAGAAGGCTTTATGTGTTGTTCATTATGATCTACATGTCTGATTGCAGTAGGCTATTTTGAGGAATGAAGTTAATTTTGTTCCCTTATCCATAGTTTTGCCATTCCTGAAGCAAGCCAGCTGCTTTATCAAAACTTACATTCTCATTTCTTTTCCTGTTTTTTAAATTGATTGAATTGGCTGAGTTTCAAATTGATTTAATCAATTATTTGTGTTTATGATTATCTCTAGAAGCGCTTTTTTATTTGGGGTTTTTTGTGTATCCCACTTCCAATCATTCAGTAAATTACAAAGATATGATATTGTCATTCAGCTTCAATAAGTACTTCTTAGTGATCTTAATGATTCTTCTGTAATCATGGTAAGTTTTTTAACAATTAAATTTTGCTAGGGGTCTGATTATTGGTTTTGTCTTCCACATTGAAAAGACTGGAAGCTAGAAGGATGTGATGGTGTTGGTGAGGCAGAGCCTTTGTGCTAGAACAGATAGGGAAGTCTCTTCTATTGAAGAACTGTTCAAGAAAAAATAAAATACTATTTAGAGAAGTTAATTTTATTGTAGACTCTTTCTTTCCCCCCCAAGATAAACAAACAAACAAATAAATAAACAGCTATGTGAACATAGCTGAACCCTTTGCAAATAAGTCTTATATCCATTATTCTGAAGTACTCTTATTCTATAAGAAACATCAAAGGCAGTGGCCTTCTGTTTGTTCTGGTCAGCAAACACAGCGTGCACAGTGTGGCTGCCTCTGCTCCCATCCTCCTTCTGTGTAAAAAGTATATGGGTGGTGGAGTCATCTACTATTTTTTTAATCTGCAGAGATTATTCAGTCTGATCTTGCCATTTCCTTACCTCTGTTACGTATTTAAAACTATTGGGGTGATATTTTTTTCCCAAGTCTTCACAGCACTTTTTTAACATGATTTAAAAGAAAATCTGTCCAAGTCACCAAATGAGTTCATGTCTGTTTCAGCTACCCCATAACTAGAAAGCTGCATTTCTTTCACCATACTGAGTGACATTCTCATATCTGATATGATACTTGATTCAGAGCTTCCCTTGGTGTAAATTAAACTATGGTCTAAGTATACAGGAGGTAAAAAACCCCAATGTTTTCTCCCAGCTGATGGATTTCACTTAACAGTATGCAGTAATTGGTTTCTGTTTCACAGAGTGTTATACATGTGCAGTGAGGATTTCCTTATGAAGCCATTGCACCATGGAAGCAAACCTATGCAAGGAAAATGGAAACAGCATCTTCCCATTCAGGACTGTTTTCTTCTGGCAGAGCCATTGCTTTTTCATGCCTCTTTTAGCTGAAGAAACTTTGCAAAGCTTTTTGGAAGGTGAATGACTTTGTGGTAGTGTTCCCTTAGAGAAAGTTATTGCCTATTTACACTTGTTCCTCTCTAAAAACTCTCCATTCTTAGCCATCTCCTTCAGGGAATTATGATGCTGCCAAGAACTGTTGTTGTAGTAGCATGTGTGGTGTTTTGAAACCGACACCTCGCTTTTACAACTGACTTTATTAATTTTCTGAATAGAACTCCTTTTCAAGTGAACAGCATTTTTAAAATGGCAAGATTTTGTAGGTACTGGCTTCGTATGTGGTTGAAAAAATCTATTTACCATCTCAAAGTGTCAGTTTTTCAATACCCATTGTGTTTTGGAATAACAGTTTGCAGGAAATGTTTTGAAATAATAACATAATAATTTTATTATTTAGAATGGTGGATATTGATATTTGGGTTCTTCCATAATAATACAAAAATACTTAATAAAATTATGCTTTCTTAGCATTTTATTAATGCAGAGCACATATTCTACATTAGAAGAATGTTTACCTTTTACCCAATGGAGATGTCTAAGCTGAAATGTTCTTCTCTTGCATTCTTGAAGAATCAGTGACTGATCATAGCAAGTTTTATATCTGAGGCTGTTCAGAACTACTGAATAAGATTTTCAGTTCTCAGTGAGTGTGCTTTGATGTGGACCTCTGATGTATTTAATTACTTTTAGTAGAGCATTTTGAAAACATACAAACAGTTAAAAGACACTTTGAGCACTTTCTCCTTCTTTCATAGATACTAGTGTCTAGTACAGAAACAGATAGTAGTGTCTGTTGCATCTTCTCAAGCCTATTTCTGCTTTACCAGTCAAAAGTTATGGGTTTTCCTTGTAATTGGCCCAAATTAAAATCCAGTGATAACTGCATGTATTAATCCCACCTGTAGGTTGTATAGAGCATGTCTCTTAATTTATGTGACGTGCAAGGTTTTATACGAAATACAAACACAAAATATATCAAATTTTAGGAATTGTGTCATGCAAATACTTTGCACTGAGTTTTGAATGTTGCCCATAGTAGAAAAGAAAACTGTTTTATTTCATTGCAAAGCCGCTGTTTGCTTATAGTTTCATTTAGTTGGATGTCAAGATATTTCTTAAAAGGTTCTGGTAGCTGTCACGACAGAAGGCAATTGCACCTAGTCTTCCAAAAGGTAATTTTTCTTTACACAATGGTAGAGTCACTAAATAATCCAGGAGAAGTGTTTTGAAACTGCTTTTTAAAAAAGTTGGTGGTCAGTAGTCCTGGGGGGACAAAGAAAATGAGGAGTTTAATCCAAATAAAGAAGACAAACTCATGTGTGTTTATCACAATCTGTCAAATCCTCAGCTAATGTAGGGGTGCAAGTCTGACATAGGAAAGACTCATTAGCTCCATGGATGGGAAACGTCTCAACACCTGACTCATTGTGCAAAGAAGGAGATTTGCTTTAAGATTAAGAACAGTCTTAAATCTTACCTTAGCTCAGAGATGTGAGCATCTTTCTAAAATGTCTGTTAATCATTCTTTGTAACCCGTGGGATTGGGGATGTTTTTATTTGGAATATTGCAAGTAAATGGTTTACTTTGGTTTGTATTTAGGCTGTTTTCAGACAGAGCAATGTGTTTGTTTGTGGGGAATCCTCCTGCAGTAGTCACAAAACTACTGCACTGCTCTTGCAGCATTTGCCTTTGCAGTCCTGATCTCCAGGGATGTGTGCATGAGATGGAAGCAGAGCTGCACTGAGTTGCTAGTGATAGTGATGGAGCTGATAAGGAGAGTTCTCTGTGGAAAAATGATCCTGGTGGCTTCCCTTAGGAAAAGAGGGGGACTGTTAGGGATTTAGGCAGATAATAAGGAATATGGTTTTGCTTGTTTGTAAGAATAGTTTTAAATTATTTTCTTTTAATTCGTACATTTCTTTCAAGACATGGATAAGCACTTTGAAAATTTTTACTCCAGGAAATTAATATTTCCAATAATCATTCTAAGAGATGTGTAGACATACGGGGAAAATAATAGTATGGTGATAGATAAAAGGTGTTTAGCAAATGTTTTTAATTTAGTATTTTGTCTTCCACTTTCCTATCCATTCAGCTGTCTATTGTGAATTGTAAACAGGTATTTTTTAACTGAGGCTACCCAGTCTTATTCTCATGCCTCTCCAAAAGTCATGGTAATTGATTTATAAAGCAGAATACAGTTCTAACATCTAATGTGTAATTGAATATTAAAGTAAAATTTTTATCAGGGCAAAATGAATGATTTTTTGCCATAGAAGATCTTACAAGGAGTATCCATAAATTAAAATTATCGTTGGTGCCAGAAATATATTTACCTAGAAGGATGTTAGTCAAAACCAGCAAGGCTTCTTTGGATTTCTTTGTGTTTATACTCTCAATAGATAATGTAAAATATATCTTCTTAATTAGAGAAAAACCGAAATTATGCTGTAAAACTTACTGTGCATGCACTTCCACCATGTATTACTGAATCTAGAAACCTTATTCAGGCTTTAATTATGCATTTAAAAGCTATGTTAAATGTTGTAGTTTTAAACCTCAGTACATAAAATTCAGTAAGAGTCTGTGTTTAAAATGCCTATCTCCTTAAGGTTGAATATCATGTTAGTCTGTAATTGTAATTTTTTTCCCTTCCTGATGAACTTCATCAATGCTGTAAATTGCATTTCTTTATAACATGATCATTTTTTGTGAGCAATAAGCCTTCATCATTCACAGAGTACAATGTTAAAAAGAAACAAGTTTTGCTGGCAGGTTTTCTATAACTTTTCATCTCAGCATATCAGTTTGTCTGAAAGTGGAATTTATTTATCATCACTGATATAGGGAAGTATTACTCCTTTTCAGAAATGGCAAACACAGAAGTAGAGATTTAAAGTTTGTGTGGTCAAAAGCATCATATTATTTTGTTTGCTTAGAGACTGCATAGTTTTCTAAATTATTCATATTAGTAATGCATTGCATTTCTTCAGTGATTTCTTCTTGCTGGCTGTAGCTGCTGGAAGGGCATGGCCATTTAGGAGTGGTTTATAGGGGGAGGCCTGTGTCAGACACCACATGTGAAAGGACTTTGCCTGGGGATTCGTATAAAGTTGGTGGCAAGGATAGAAATAAATGCTCCAAGGAAGCAAATTCTTCTCTGATCCCGGAGAGCTCTTCTGCACTATTTTAGTGATGTTGATTCACATTTAGAAACTTACTATTTTAAACAAAAATGAAGAAGATGATGAAAGACACACTTAAGATCCAAATGATTGCAGTCTACAGCATAAGCATGTAAATTTTTTCTCAGGAGTTTCTTTTGAAGTGGAGAAGAGAAAGAATCTTTTTTATGCATTCAGTCTTGTAAGTACTGGGGATTTTTAATAAGTTGGGCACATAGCCATATAACTACAAAATAATAAATTTTTATGCATGCCTTTAGCTAGGCGTGGAATCACCAAGCATTTTAGTTTAACTAAAGGGCAGTAATATTCAAATATTAATGACAGGAGGTTTCAAAATAGGGAGGCAAACAAAAGTAGCATGAAATTCAGCATTGACAACTAGATTCAACTAAGGATAAGCTTTGTTTTATTAAGTCAGCTGGATTTTCTTTTTCCTGCAAAGTAAAATCTAGATTTAATATGGCTTATCTTCAGTCAAACAACTAGTAATGGTAGTACATGGGAACTTAGTTAAATTTTTCAGGTTTAGGCCACTGGTCCTTATCCTGCAGCATCCCTTGGTTACAGTGTCTTTATATTGGTTAAGCACAAAACTTAAAGTTTGTATGATTGTGTTTATATATCTATCTTGTTGTGTAGAAAGTACTTGAATATAACACAAATAGAAGAGGTTGGAACATTGGGAGGATGGTCTGCATAATAATGGTGTTGTCATTGGGACAATAACAGCTGGAAAACACCACTGATATAGGGCAAAATATTGTGTAGAAGAGCATGAGTCTTCCTGGACTGACATAAAAGGTTAAGGTATTGCAATGCACAATGCAGGTTAATGTATTTGATATCTAGAAAAATGTTGCAATGAATTTTTCTCTCCACTGAAAATGGCAGGGAGGAAGAGTGCATTTGAGAAGTGAGTAAGTGTTGATTGTGACATAATTGTAGATTGTCAGTGTGATGTGACTAAGAAAAAATAAACTTAAAAATTAGGCTGTGGTAAGTATTTTTTTAAAACCTTGAGAAATAGTCTGCTTCAGGGCAATGCTGTTTATTTTGTCCCAGAATCTTGGAAGGAAAAGAGCCCAACTCCAAACCTAAAGTACTTGGCAATTACATTGAGAATGGTAATCAGGTCCTCCTGGATCAGTATTTCCAGATTCCTTTCCAGGATTTCTTTAGAAGATATTCACTGTGGATCAGGAGTCTACATAAGCAAATCTGTTTCAGGAATGAAATACAGAAGACTTAGGGTAATTGGCCATTGAAATAACTTATGTCAGGACTCTGGGTAGGTATCTCCTTTGTCCTTCAGTAGCTGTAAGACCCAGACCGAGGATGCAGGAGAAAATTTTGAATTTGTTTGGTCTGCATTTATCAGTGCTTAAACAATTGTTCCCTGTCTGTTCTTGGGAGAAAGCTGTGGACCAGAATAGTCAATGCATCCCTGCTGACAGATGGATTGAATTCCAGATGGATGGATGGGGCCAAATGGTTCAGATTGTGTCAAAAAATGGTCAAGAAGATGATAAAAATTGATACAGGACCAGAAATGACAGCTGACTTCAACTCTTCCTGTGCAGAATAATTTACATTAGAAGCGGGAAAGATCATAGAATTACAAAATGGTTTGTATTGGACAAGTCCTTAAAGATCATCTCATTTCAACCTCCCTGCCTTGGCCAAGGACACCTTCCACCAGACCAGGTTGCTCAAGGCCCCCATCCAGCCTGGTCTTGAACACCCTCAGGGATGGGGCATCACAGCTTCTCTGGGCAACCTGTTCCAGTGCCTCACCACCCTCACAGTAAAGAGTTTCTTCCTAATATCTAATCTAGACATGCCCTTGCAGTTTGAAGCCATTTCCCCTTGTTCTGTCACTAAATGCTCTTGTAAAAAGTCCCTCTCTGTGTCTCTTGTAGCCCCCTTTAAGTACTGGAAGGTCTGTAAGGTCTCCCCAGACCATTGTCTTTTCCAGGCTGAACAACCCCAATTCTCTCAGGCTGTTTTCACAGGAGAGGTGCTCCAGCCCTCTGATCATCTTCATGGCCCTCACCTGGACTCACCCCAGCAGCTCCATGTCCTTGCTGTGCTGTCACCCCAGAGCAGAGGGGCAGAATCCCCTCCCTCCCCTGCTGCCCACCCTGCTCTGGATGCAGCCCAGGACACCCTTGGCTCTCTGGGCTGGCAGTGCCCATGGCTGGCTCATGCCCAGCCTCTCACCCACAGCACCCCCAGGTCCCTCTGGGCAGGGCTGCTCGCAGTCCATTCTCCACCCAGGCTGTATTTCTGCTCATGTCTCAGCCAGCACCTGAACTCAAAGCTGTCTGCAGCACCTGAGTGTAGTCACTCAACTGCTGACCTGCTGGTTTTCAACCTCCCCTTTCTTGTAGAGAGACTGGCAGGGAGTTGATAGCATGATTGTGTGCTGTGCACTTTTTTACTGGGATATAAGAGTTTCCCTCCCAGAAAAGAAGTTAATTTAGTCCATGATGTTACAAGGAAGTTAGGAGTACTCTCATCCACATTAAAGTTCTCTGTTTCATCCCAAACCTCCAGGGGTTCAATCAAAATTTGACAATAAAAAGAATTTAACATTGGTGACTGTGCTAGAGTATGACAGACTTTCTCTGTATACTGCTTATATACTCTCAGATAACTACTTAAAACATTAGAAATAGATGTGGTTTTTAAGGCAACAGCTCTTATAGTTAGTGGTGGTGTTGTGTTTGTCATTCTAAAAAGAGGTGATAATGTTACTACATAGAATATCATATTTACATACCTCTTAGTGTTATTTCTGTCAAATTGTATCAATTTCTTGGACAGACCATTCTGGTAGTGGCAGCCCATTCTCCATTTATTAGATTTTTAAACTTGCTAAAACCAGATAGACCTGATAGAGCCTGAGGGAATGCAAATAGAAGAATTCTTCATCCTGGGACTCCTTGTCCTGCGTGCTGTGATAAGCTGGTAATGCTGATAAATGTTGTGTTAGGGAAGAGTTAAATCACTAGGGTTTCTCAGAGATTGGAGTTCCAAAGGAAAGGTCCTGGCTGGTGCCCAGGCTGCCAGTGTTTTACCTTGACTAGCAACATTCAGCATGGTACTTGCTTCATGCTCTGCTGGAAATGTCACTTATGAGAGTGAAGTTTTTTAATATTTCTGGCCATTATAAACTTAGCTTAGAAGGAGAGCACAGTGGCAGACTGTGATTGAGCTACGCTTGATTTTCATGTGTTGCTTTTGAATCCTGGATCAGTGAATAAAGTTTGTAGTCCAAGAAAAACAGAAGATCAGTCCCCAGGGTGGAACTGCTCATTTTCTGTTGCAGCATGACAAAAGGGTGACAGTACTAAGAGTTCTCATATAGTGTCCTAAGGTCAGTTTTTCATATATAGTGTAAATCCCAAATAATTTTATGGGACAGTTTATGCTGTAATTATTTATTGTCTGTGTTGCAGCAGCACCTAGTGGTTCAAGTTAAGATCAGAAATGAACTTTCATGGCGCAAGATCTCTGCTGGGAAAGCTTTCATTGAAAGTAGGTAGAATGGAAATAGGAGGATATGGGAAGCCAAGGTAGAGAATAGGGAGATGTCTTTTAAGCCACTACAGGAGGGCTGAGGTACAACCAGCAAGAGATCTAAGTTTCCATAAAGGGTCTCATTTCTCTTTTATGTAGAAACGTGTCTTTGCCTAGCATCAGCTCGTTAGCTCATTGCCTTTGAAAAATTGATTTTTTGGATATGAACATACCTGCTTACTTCTAATCTTGGTTAGAAGTCTATAATTGTAACACTTTGGTCAGATTTGAGCAAATACTGCAGCCCAGCTACCTGTTGTTAAGTATCAGCCTTTGAAATTCGCAGCATGGCATTAAGATTGCTCACTGCATCCCAATGCATGATGCTTCTCTCACAACTATCTAGTGTACATTACTATTCCAACTGGATTTACCTTCTGCAAGGAGGTCTGTAAAGAGAGTTTAGTTGAAATTTCCTGGCATATGAAGGATAAGAATGTCATAAGGAGCAGTCAGCAAGGATTCACCAGGGGAAGTAATGCTTGACCAGTGATAAACTTCTGTCATTTAATGACTGGGTTGAAAGCCAGTGATTAGTGGCACAAAGTCTAGTTGGAGGCCAGTGAGTCAATACTGGGTCTGGTCCTGTTTAATATCTTCATTAAGGACCTGGAGAAGGGAGCAGGGTTTGCAGTAGACACAAAACTGGGGAGAGTGGCTGGTATACCAGAGGGTTGCACACAGTGGGGCACACAGGAACATGAAATTCAACATGGGGAAGTGAAAAATCCTGCAGCTGGAGAGGAACAACCATAGGCAACTGGAAAGCAGCTTTGCAGAAAGGACATGAAGGTCCTGGTAGACACCAAGGTGAAATAAGCCAGCAGAGCTCCCTTGCGACAACGAGAATGAGTGGTGCCTGCGCTGTACTGGGCAAAGTATTGCCAGCAGGTTGAGGAAGGTCATCCATCCCTTCTCCTCAGCACTGGTGAGGCCACACTTGGTGTGCAGTTTCCACTTCTGGGCTCCCCAGTAGAAGAGAGATGTGGAGAACCTGGAGTGGGTCCAGTGGAGAGAGCCCAACAAAGGGTCACCAAGATGGTTACAGATCTGGAGCATTTCTTTAGTGAGGAAAGGCTGAGAGCTGGGAGTTTATAGCCTGGAGAAGAGATGGTTCAATTTTTATAAATATCTGAAGGAATTGTGCAAAGAAGTCCAAGGCTGACTCCTCTCACCGCTGCCCAGTGATGGGGCCAGAGGCAATTGGCACAAACAGTGACACAGGAGGTTCCCTCTGAACATCAGGAAACACTTTTATACTGAAAGGGATACTGAGCACTGGCACAGGTTGCCCATGGAAGTTTTGGACCTCCATCCCTTGGAGAGAATGAAAAGGAGTCTGGTCATGGTCCTGGGCTGTAGGTGGTACAGCTTGAGGCAGGGGGAATGGGCCAGGTGACTTCTAGAGGTCCCTTCCAGCCCCAGACATGCTGTGATTCTATCATATAATATCTGTAATTCATTCAAACAGGAAGTTGATATGACAACATTTTTAATACAATGGAAATTTGAACAGCTTTTAGAGTTTTTTGGAGCAGAGCCTTGATCTTACTCCTAAATATTTATTAAAAAAAATAAACTTACCAAAAAAAAGAGTGTTAGCAGACTTTAGTCATGATTCATTGGGAGGAAAAATTAAGGACAGAAACAGGGAGTCTGTACTGTGGCACAAATCTGGTCTTCATGCAGCTCACTTCTGGTAGTTTTCTGAGGGTCTTGGAATGTTGTTTTGCTTTGTGAAAACTCAATGCGTTGCATCATTCACTATGTAGAATTATATAACAATGTTTCTACAACACTCAACCTTTTAAATTTGAAAAAAATAGTTCAGAAAAAAAAGATACAAATTTAATTAGGATTTCCAGTCTCACAGAGACTGCACGTTCAGTCTAGCACATTCTCTGATGGATATCCTCAGTGAAGGAAACAGAGTGGCCTTTCTGTTGAAATAACCATTTTTGTGTGGTTGAGGTATAAGGAACTACTGTTTCGAGAATGTTGACAGAACCCAAAGGATTTAGATTTATTATGCTACTGTGGCTTTATTAAAGGAATTACTAAGAAGCTAAGAAGTGACAAAATGTAAACTGGAACATAAAAGACAGTGTATAACTGTAACTAACAGGAACGACAGTATATAACTATAACTTTCTGCTTATGCTTCTCTTGTCAAGCTTCCTACTTGCTCGTTTGTCAGCCTTTTTCAGACTCAATTTTGCTTTCTGCTCTGCAGCATCAGTGCATGGCACAATCTAGAAGAATTCATCTGCTGATTCTTTCCCTCCAGACATCGCCCTTTCAGCTTGTCACCTTCACAGCTTACAGGTCAATTTTGTTGTGATACCAGTAGTAAACTTAGATGTTTAGCTTGACTTGTTAATTTTGTTTTTCCTGACTTCTGTCTTTTTGCCTGCCTGTCTTCAGGGTCTAAGCTCCCTGGGGCATGGGCCATCCCTTCTTAAATGTCTGGAAAATGCTAGCACATTGTGGCTACTACCATGTACACAAAAAAATCTGTGACAAGCAAAGATTAAGAGGATGAATGAGATGAGTAACTGGAAGATGTGAATTTCATCAATTCTGTTAAACTGTAGGAACATTTTGTATTTTTAAGGTCAGCAAGAAGCTCTCATTTTTACTTTCCTAATATAGGTCTCATAACTGAATTCTGTCTTCTGGGATGACTTCTAGTTGTGTAATATGTATCTGTAATAATTTTCCCTTCCTGTTATTTCTTGGAAAATCACTGCCATGTATAATGAAGTAGTTTTTGTGGTAAGAGAGACAGCAATGTATGCAGTAATACATTTATATGTCTTGCTTTTGCAGAAGTTTTTTTCAAAATACTGCAGAGGCTCCTTATGTTTTTCAAGTTAGTTCTTTAGTGTAAATCAAAAAGATAAATTATGCCGAAGATTGGAAAACTTGTGTTAATTTAATAAAAAGCAAGTTTGTTTATTGCACTGTTTCACTGAGCACTCAGAAAACTGGATTGCTGGAATTCACAGTGAGATATATGAGCTTGTGAGTAAAGGACTTGCAGTGACAATTGTTTACTGCTGCCATTGAAACAAAAAAATGTTTTGAATGTCTGTTGCTCATGGATTTCCTTTCTCCATAATGCATATTTATTGCTCAGAGTTTAGGATATACCTGTGGTTATGGAGTTATGGAGCATCCTACAACAGGAACTGAAAAAGCTGTATGTTGAAGGAGGGTTGTTTGGGTTGGGTTTTTTTGTGATGTTTTTCTGCATTGAACTTTCATTCTTATATGTTCTTTGTCTTCCTGTTAAAAATTTTTAAGAGTCTTATATGAAAGTGTAATTTTTAAATTATTATTTATTTTCTTTAAATCTGAGTTCTAAATTAAATTTGAAATCATCAGATACATCATTATGGACGAGGCTATGAAAAGCAGGCATGATTTTTAAAACCACTAAACAGTGCACATAAAGTTAGCACACAAAATTGCTGTGATTGGAAAGAAATCCTACCTCCATTTCATATATGAATTCTGTAAATCGAACACTGCTTCTTGCTTTTTTTCTCATTTCTACAGAGAATTTGTGCCAGTCCTTACAAACACCCCACTAGGAACAGCATCCATTTTTAATAATAAAGATATATTGCAAATACTGAAATTGGAAACAAATTTATATTGCAGTGTTTCAAACTGGTGTATTAGAAACATGTGCTTCCTAAACTGTATTTACAATAAAGCTGGAATAAATAATTAATTTTCTCTGAGCAGTAACCATGTTTTTCTTAGTTTGATTTGTAGACTGCTTGTTTTTAACCTTTGCTATCTGTTAACTTTAATAACTGTTACTCTTTAAAAGCTTACCTCTTAATTGCTTATCTGCCTGTCTTATTTTTTAGAATTTTTTTAGATGAATATCACTAGTCAAAAGATTGTAGTGAATTGAAGCTTCTTATTGTTTTCTTTTCAAAGACAAAATTGAGGTAGACTTTGCTATAAGCATACAAATATAAAGACTGAAGGCTCTAAATGGAAACATTTTCATTATGAAATGCTGAAAACTACAGTGCAGCTAAGACAATTGCACATATACTTTCTTTGCATTCTTTGTGTTGTAGAGACACGTATTTAATTGGATCTTGGACATGATGCAATGTGGGCCAATATTTGGGTCTGATAAATTGCTTTCCTGATTGGTTAATTATTGAGGCTTACATGGAAAGATTAAAAACAGTGAGACAGATACTATATAATTTTAAATTAAATTAGCATAATAAGTTTATTAAATATTGGGTTAATTTAGTTTCTTTTTTTTTTCTGGCTATGTTACTATCCTGAATGCTGGACATCAGGTATTATACTCAGTGCAATAAACTGTTGAAATACTGGAATGTTCTTCTCTAACTATGTCTGGAGTTGTCTACAGGGGAATCTATAAAGTAGGAATATTTCTGGTTAGCATTATGAAGAAAAAAGTGAACTTATAAAGCCCAAAGGGCTCAAATTCTAAGCAGCTGTAAGTGTTTGTAATTATCAAACAAACCAAGGAGGCTGAAGAGTGGCAGGTGTGAATAATTAAGTGCCATGGGGCTGTGTCCGTGGCCTTGGTGTGGCAGGTGCCTGCTGGGCTGTTGTGCTGTAGCTAATGCAAACCATCCTGTCTCACCTGGGGGCACAAGCTGTGGCCTGGCAGGCACTCTGCAGCAGGCAGCTTTACTTGCTGCCACAGTCAGCTTTTTGGCTGGTTATTTGGGGAGTGGTCCAAATGTGTTCATCCCTTTGCACTCTTTATGATCTCTCTTAGGTAAGAAAGCACCAGAAGAAGAAGCAACTGACAGTAGGTAGGTGGGGGACAAGGAAGGAATGGAATATCTGAAAGAGGCTTTTTCTTCTTTGCCATAGTTGTAGGTGTTTTGGATTTTCCAATGAGCATTATTTAGAAAATTAAAATTGTAATCACCAATTGTCTTCAATTAGTTGCATAGGATTGAATAAACATTTTGATTTCAGAGTTTAACATTTTTTTCAGATTACTCTCAAAATTTTGTTTACATTTCATATTGAAAGTAGTTGCTTGCAACATGTGACTTTACAAAAGAGAACAGAGTGTCTGTTGGAATTTTGGCCGAAGTCTCATAGTACTGTCTTGGATTTGCCCTTTTGTTGTTCATAGTCTAGATGTCTTGGCAGAATGTATACTTCTTGAATTCTTAGGTGATGACTTTGGACTTGGATTTAATCAGCAGTTGTATATCATTGTAAGCCTCTCTTTTAGCAAAACATAATTTTATTGTAATTTTTTATGGTTTTAAAGAACGTTTAACTCAATACCTCATTATTTTAGAGTGATTATACTAAGTGCTGTTTCCAACTTCATTGTTAGAATTTTAAGGGCTTTTTTCTATATTGCAGGAGGATCCAGCCAATGATCCAGATAAACTGTATATGCATACATTAAACTGCATAGCTTATATAAGGACTGTATTTATATAGCATATCAAAAGTTGCATTCATAGCTGTATATAAATGTGATAGCCCAGAAATTGTAAAGTGAATGCAGAGTGGGGAAAAAAGGTCATGAAAATGAAACAGATGACATGGGGGCCATATAGCTCAGCTGTTTTTCTTTTTGTTTACTTTTTGTATGAATTCTGCACTATGAGAGGGAGGGAGACGTTGTAGAATTCTATTTGGCTCTCACTAAGGAAGACTGGCCAATGAAAAGCATGATACAATAGCCACATTAATAAGGAAGACTAAAAAGAGAAACACAGCAGTTAAATCTTGTGTCCCTTCAGAGATTTGGAACCTCTTGATGATGCAGCCTCAGCTGGAGCCCAGGTGGGTTTTCCCACAGCACTCTGTGCAGATGTTGGCTGTGGATTCCTCTGCCCTGTCACAGTGCCTTTTATTTTGTGTAACTGGCAGTCATTTCTCCCCAGAACCTGGCATGGCATGTCTGTCTTGTCATCCACCAGTGCCACCTGGGGCATGCCAGCAGGTTCCCTACAGCGCTGCTCATGCCAACAGATGGGCTTCTAAGTACTCGGCCCAATAAACAGAGTGTGCATTGCCGGGGCAGGATCCCTAAATCCTCAAGCAGTGTCTTCCACAGACACTTCCCCAGAGCTCCCAATACACTGCTTCCCTTGACATGGGCAGGAGGATGATCTCTTCTGAGGGGGAGTAAGTACAGAAAAAAGACCTGGTGATAGCTTTCCAAATGAAAATCTTGGTGCAGCTAGCCAGTTCTAATGCAGTCTGAGATTTTAATTTTGCAGTGGATTAGACATTTGTTGGTGAGAGGATGAAAAAGTCTCTGTTGGTCCTTCAGTGGTAGTTTTCCCTTGCTGCTACTCAGACAGAGCTATGAACAGATGCAAAAGGCTTCAAGCCTGTCTGCCAGGTATGTGCATGATTTCTGTCGTTACACAGATTTAAACAAAACTCCACAACTTTGGCAACTCAGTCCAAAACAAAGAATACCAGATCACTGACTGTGTGATGTGGCTCACTCTGTTTATTTTTTTGTAGTGTCTGATGCTTAGACCTGTCTAGAAACATGTAGCTTAAGGAGGGTTGTGCTACTTTCATTACATATACATTGATCCACACAAGCAGTAACTGTATTCCATCCTGCATTTTCTAAGCTGTTTTTGAGAACTTGCACTTCTGAAAGCTCTGGTGAATTTAAAGTCCTACTGTGACTACTACTGCTCTTCAAACAGTACAGAAGCAATATTTCAATCCCTGAAAAATCATTTATTAAAGGCATTTCTGAAGCATAACTATCAAATTCAAGGCACTACTCTGGCATTTTTTTTGTGTTATGCAATAATTTTCGTGCCGTAGCAGTTTCAGTGTTTCTAGTTTTTTTCCTCTTCCTTAACCTCACATTTTTAGAAAACAGCTAATTCATTGTGGTAGGGAACAGATTAGAGAAAACCAGCAGCATGCTAAAACAGTGAATATGGGATGATACAAAAGCTGTCAGCAGCAAAAACTTTTGGAAGCCTGCATCTGGAACAGAGGTACTATTGGTTGAATTCTACATACAGAACTCATTAAGCATTCAGGATTGGAAGTATTTAAATTTCTTATTAGTGATTTCTATTTTGTTATCTCATGTTAATGTTATTTAGCATAGCACACTGTTAGGCAAACTGCTGAATCGTGACAACCAGTGTGCCTTTTGTGGAATTTATTGCCTTTCAGCAAAATAATCATCTTGCATTAATAGTACCTGGAAAAGTTAGACATAAGCCCTTAAGAAAGTTTGCTTTAAAGCATTTTAATAATGTAGTGAAGGCTGTGAGGGTCAGTCATTCTTTTCAGTCTATTCTCTGTACAAGTCTTCAAAAAAGAGGCTCTTTAACAACTCAAAGATGCAGACAGAATGAGCTCAGCATACCTAGCTTCTTACCTGAAGTTTAGAGATTATGTATATAGTTGATAACTGCTCCTTTGCCACATGGGAATGTGTACAGCAAGGATAAAATCTATTTGCATACAGAGGCTTTTCTCAGCTTATCCAAGGCTATCAAGCAGAATCTCAGATGAGAGCTGCAGATACGAACATTATCTGTTTGCATTATCTGTTTCTGTTGGAAGGTACTGGAAGACTTTTTTTTGTTTGTTTTTTGTTTTGTTTTGTTTTGTTTTTGTAATGTAGGGTTAATACAAGGAAAAAGTAATCTTAAGAAATCCTTAAAACTGCATATTGTCCGGGGGAAAATAAAAAGAAAATGTGGATTAAAATGGGAAGAATCTAAAGCATGTTACTGAATTGGCTTTTGGAAAGTGACTAGGTGTTACAATAATCAAGATGTCATACAAAGAGGGTTTTTTCAGCTTAGAATTTGTACTCACTCATCTTTTCTCCTTCTGTCTAAACAAGTGTTTTAATGATTTCATGCTTCCCAGGGTGTCTCGCTTCACAGCATGCTGCAATCACCTTGCCTTTGGCCCTAGAGGCCAAGGAGCCCTCCAAAAATAAATGGGAAAAGCCAGACGCTGTCTCCTCGACTTATCATTTTCTTTTAGCTCTACTTAATGGCAGAATTTTGTTGGGTTTGGTCTCAGAATGGTGTCTCTCCAGCAAAAGCTTCCTCTGGCAGCCACTGCTTGCTGCTTAGGGGCATCAGCTGGGACGCTGTGCACAGCTGTCTCCCAGGGAAATCTTGCCAATGCCTGCTCTGAGAGCTTTTAGCTACTTGACCTGGACAGTATCCGCTTCTCAGCTTCTCATAAGCACCAAGAAGTGTCAAGACCATGGTAGTTCTGAACCCATGCTGAGGAAGTATGGATGTGCCTCTGAAATCACAAGGCTGAGATAAACATACTGTTTGTTACACAAAAAGAAATGCCTTGTTGTATAAGAAAATAGCTGGATGGGAAAAATATAGCACTTTGTTACTTTAGAACTATAAAACAGGTACCTGATTAATGTCGCTCTAATACTGAATGTTCGTGCTGGATATAGTTAGATTTTTATTTGTAGACACACCTGAGTTGCTTTGCCCATCCTTCAGCCTAGGTAGCTGATGTCAGTGTTAACATGATAGTTAAGTTCTAGAACTAACCTTGGCAGACCTGTCAGTTCAGCTCAGGCTTAACACCACTTCAGTGGTCTGGCTGGCTTTTGGAGGAGGTCTTGGTTTGTCCATCAAGTTCAAACTATGACTACACTATGTTTGTATAGGTGGTCATATAAAGTCATTAATCTTTTTTATTTGAGTTATAATTATCAGCAGGGAGCTAGTTTAACCCTTTCTGCACTGCTTTAGTGTCATTATATGTGAATTTTTAAAATCATTCAACTTTAGAATCATAGGAAAAAACCCTTCTTCTCAATGGGTATGTAGATTGTCAATGGTTTCAGATGACATCTTTCAGAAAGTTAAGTAGGCTTCACAACCACTTTCTGTGCCACACAGAGCTTTGATTTTTTTTTTTTAAACAGATTTCAGGTTAGTTTTATTATATACTGATCATGGATTAGGATTAGTGATTTTGGATTTGTGTTCCAGAAACAGTTTTCCATTTAGTCACCTAGGCACCATTAGTTTGAACAAATTTCTTACTTCTCTTTTGGCAGCAGCCATTTTGTCTTGCTTGTTTCTTTAAAAAAAAAACCAACCTTTTAGAAGATGTGTGAAGATTTGTATAATCCTCACCCAAAGTTAGAATGGAAACAGAAACTACTGTCCTTAGTATATGGAACTGGCTGGGTGCAGACAGTAGTGATTGGTGGCCCAAAGTCTAGCTGGAGGCCGGTGACCTAGTGGTGTACCCTAGGTCAATATGAGCTCCATCCCTGTTTAACATCTTCATTAATAATCTGGATGTTGGCAGCAGGTTTGGAGATGGCACGAAGTAGGGATGAGTGGTTGTTAGAGGGTCATACTTCCATCTAGAAGGAGTGTGAAAGGCTGGAGAAATAAGCCAGCCAACTTGTCTCTGAAGCCAAGACCTACTGGTTTTGGTAAGAATTTTCATCGTTCTAAATAAATTACTTCATGCTTCCATTTGACAAATAAGAAGAAAGAAGTTATTCTTAAGGTTACACTAATAACTAACACAAAATAACAAAGCCTGTAGCCTTTCCTCAGGAAAACTAAATTTAAATTACTGGGGTTTTAAATTAAATCCATTGAGATATCTTGTACTCTAAGGCATGGAAGCTTCTTGTGTTTGAGAGGAAGAGGAAGTGCTGCCTTTTTCTCTTTGAAATGTAAGATGAGATTGTTGACATACAGGGGGTTTTACACGTTTAATTGATATCCACAGCTTTTACGAATTTTAGAGGACTATAATTACAGATTTGACAGTGGGGTAAAAATTTAGTATTCCTTTAAAAAGCTTGTATGCACTGTTTTGGCTTTAGCAAATACTTTAGACGTTTGTAATACATATATTTGTATAGAAATGTTTTAAAGCAAATAAGCCACACTTTGGACCCAATTTTTGGTTTCCCTGATATTTCTGACATCATAGAAAAAGTATATCAAATTTTGCCACGTAATGAGATTTTTTTAAATGGTTGCATATGAATGTTTGTATGTACAGAGAGGAGGAACAAAATAGCCAACACTGCTCTGTAACCTAAAAATGTAATGCATGCCTTCTCTGTTGTAGATTTGTAGTATCTTCAGCTTGTCAGAAAGTGTTCAATAAAATAAGAAAGGCAAGTTCTCCAGTTATACCTTGTTCCAGCCCCCCTGCTCTGACTCCCTACATTGTTCTTGATTTTAGGTCTGCTCTTCTGTAGCCATCTGTTCATTTCCTAAAATAGCACTGCTTGTGTCTCAATTTAGAACTTTTCTCATTATCCATAATACATTTTAACTTCCCTTTGAATGATACTCACTTTGATACTGAGTTTTTTAATGCATTGCTGTATATGTTAAGTAGTTGAACAGCACCTTTACATACATAATTGCATCAATGCGTTTTGAGTTGTTAAACATTAGAAATAATTCTTGGTTTTCAGTGTTTTCTGGTTTTGTAATTGTTTTGCATTGTTCTGAGTATTACTTCATTTGGGATTAGTCAAATACTAAATTGTAAATACACTAGCAAGCTGAAAATGGTAGCACGAGCTCACACAGTGATTCCAGACTGCTCCTGTGTTTGCAGTGGTTTGAGGCAATGTGTGTGCTGCATGAGTGTCTGCTGCTGGACTTGTGATGGACTGCAGTACATAAGAGCCCTATCTTTGTAAGGGCACTCATTTGCCTTTCCTCTCTCCAACGATTCATTTCCCATGCTTTCTATCACACTAGCTTTCATGTCTCTAATTTTCTGTAATCGTTTACAAGCTTTGACAGCTCTAATTTTGTAAAATTCACTTGAAGTTGGTCATCAGGCTGAAAAAACTATTAGGAAGGAAACACGAGAAGGGGAAAAGGGAATTCGGCAGAGAAATGGATGGACAGCGTTTAAGTAATTTTTGTAGGCAAAAGCAGGCATTATTACAGAAGAATTTTAAGAAATGTTTCATGTCTATGTTTGGCTGTCAGATTTTTTCTGTCATAGAAATGCTGAAAGCCTTATACACTGTTGAAAATTATAAAAGTTTACATGTTTAAAAGCTTAGTTGCTTACCTGCTCCATATTGATGGAACAGTTCTTTGGAGGAGTAAAATGGCCTTTCTCAATGAACTGGTGTAGTTGCAAATGTGGACTTTGGCTGTTTAATAGTGATCATGTTGATAGTTTTCATTAAGATGTTTAGATTTTGTTTTCAGGTACTTAGGAACATTTTCAATATCTGTTAGGATTTCTTATTATACTTCTGTAAATACACGGAAGTCATTTGTAGAATTAATGAAAACTGCATGGCAAACGTGGATGTCATGCATATCTCTAAATTTTATGACCTTTTTATTATTTTTTTTTAGTGACTACTGATTTTAAGAAGAATTGCAGAATAAACTAGAAAGAAATTGTGGAATCCATTGGGTCTCCCGTTCACTCAACAGCCTATTAAAGGGGGAATTTAATAATGTTGCAGATCTCAGAATACACTTAAAAAAAAAAAAAATTTGGTAGAGAAGTGTTTTCTTCTTTCCCAGTTAAATTACCCTGATGTCCATTTCTATTTTTATAATCTTCAAATGGCTGGTATAGAACATAACAGCTCAAAGGTTTCAGTAAGGACAAAGGTAATTATATAATGAAAGACAATGACACCAAACTTTTCAATGGCTTATACCATTTGTATCTATTTTTGTTGGCCATTTGTGAACCATGAGGATTACTGATGGTGCAGTAAAAAATAATGATAATCCTATCATTCTAGTCATCCTTCCCCTCATTGATCAAGCAAGAAAAACTCAGAGCAAATAAGGAAAACCAGTATACATTTATGACTTGGAGTTTCAGAACACCCACAAGAAAATTATAATGGGCAAGAAATGATCCCAGACGATGGATCATAACCTGTTCAGCCTTCCTGTGTGAGACAGGCACACATCCACAGCTGAGATTGGATCCAAGCCTGTAATGCCAAGTGCTGCACTATGCCAGCAGGCAGAGGCACCAAACGCGGGAGCCGGGCAGGAGGGGTCTGTGATTGCCTGGGAATAGTGTTCCTGTGGGCTCTGTCGGCAGGAACCTCTCAGGATTGTTCTGCTGCTCTGCCTGTCTCTCATTTGCAGGACTGCTGCCTTGGCTGGGTGCATAGGGCAGACACTGGTGAGGGAGAGCCCTTGGCAGGCTGCTCCACGTTGCCATGTTACAAATGTGGCAACTGCTGGCTTTCTTTTGAGCTGCAAGAAATTTAACATGGAGTGTTCATATGGGGTGTCATTCTCCTACAAATGCCAGCGTGGCTTGGTATGGTCCTGACAGCTGATTGATTGATTTGATTCATTGCCTGGATAAGCACACATATGAGACATGACAGGCTGTATAGGCTTTAAAGACTTCTCCCATTTTGTTGCTTGCTGTAGGCTTAGAGTTAAATATAGTTAAAGATTTGGAATCAGTAAAGAAAGGGAACTAAAAGTTAAGAATAAGGAGTCAAATATCAGTGTGACAAGATTATTTCTAGAATAAATGAATTTTTCCATGTTGAGGAGAAGAAAAAGATGATGTATTTATTCACATAAAATGAACAGGGACAGCAATAAAATGACAATATTGTGTGTTGCAAAGGTGTTTAGGAATAGAAGTGGCTGTGAGTCCCTGAAAGACGAAGTAAAGTAAATCAGCAGCAAGATAATATCAAAAGTTATGTTTAGGTAGCAAAGACTAACAGGAGAAATAATGTAGGCTACCTAATGCATCAGTAATTCTAATTTCATTGTAACTAATAAGGAATGAAATTTTGAGCATGGCTAAAATACAGTAACTCAAAAAAGAGTCCACTACAAACAGAATGATAGGAGCAAACGCACTTAAACACTTGGAGGACCATTCACAGGAGGAGACACTGAGCTACAGTTCCCTGGGCTCATGTCAGATGAGGGCATAGGTAAGCAAATTTTAAAACTAAAAAAATATTTTATATGCAATCCAATTTTTGCCACACAGAATTGTTGTTTAAAATATCTTGATTGTAAAAGCATAGCAAGATTCCAGAAAGAGATTGAACAGCAAACTTCACTCTGTAATCAGGACCTGAAATCAGGGACTGCAGTCAAGACTTGGTAGTCCTGAATGCTGCAACTCTGTAAGTGAGCATAAGCAAAGGTACACAAATGTAAAGCTGGTATAATTTCTTAGCTTATTTTTAGTCTCCCTATTTTTGTTTTCTGTATTTCAGGTTTGGTGGAGCATATGTTTCAAGTGGTATATGAAGCATGACTTGTAGTACTCTGGAATCATTTGAGATGGTAATTTTAATAATTAGTTGAATGAGTGAGTGATGAAAACACTTAGCATTTAAACTGATTTCCAGGTTTTTCACAGCTCACTGAGATAATTGGCTCAGTTCCAACTATTTGCAGCTTTTGCAGGATCCTCCCAGCTGGAAGAAATGACAAGAGACTTTAGTTCCCATTTTCAAAGTTTGTTCCTAAGCATTAGGAACAAATGTGGAAACAAATGAACCCTGAGATGAAGGATTGATGATGTCAGTTCTTTGATTCAGTTGCATGAAAAGGGGTCAGCTCCAGAGCTGTTAAAATAGGCACAGTTTTTAAGCATAATGCTAAAATAAACAAAACATTGGAAAAAAGTTTAACTTAAAGAAAAAGAAGTATTTTAGAGAGTGGGGGTAAAGGATAAATCTCTGTTTCTTTTAGAGTTGTTTCATGAACTGCAGGCTTTCTGGTGAGATATCCTCTCCTCCCATGACACTTGAGTGGAACTTGTCCCACTGAGATCTTTACCACTGCTATCTCAAGACAGCAGTGAACCGAATGTAACCAATATTAAAAATCCTGTTTTTTATAATCTGCACTTTCCTGTGTCGGATTTAATATCAGGAGTTTTTTATGGATGGCAGCTCGATGTTCTGGAAAGACCTATGGTACATTTCCAGATCATTTTGTAGAAACAGTTTCCCACTGCTTGTGATAATTGCAGGGCCCTGGAAAGCCAGCAAAAATGTGACACAGCATGACTAGTTCAGCTTTGTGTGGATGTGACTGTATTTCTTCCAGGAGCTTGAAGGTTCTTTAGATGCCTTTACGCCACTGCGAATCTGAGCCAATAAACCTGTCATGGCTGGGTTGGCACCACGTGAAGTTAGCTTGGTGTGTCTGTCTTGGTGTTTCCTGACCTCAGCTTTTACAGTGGCACTAGAGTGTTTGGAGTCTGTGAATGTTGATCAGGATTTCATATAGATGCCTCAGTGCTAGTCCTGCTGTATCCAGGCTGGTGCTGGTGATGCTAATTGGTGTCTCTGCCTTATGGTCTGGATTTAGCCAGGCTCTTCAATTCAACCAGAGCTCTTTTGCCAATCAAATGCTGCATCTGGGCAAGTTAGACCTAGCAGGAACAGAAACAGTGTTGGGTTGAACCCAGTGAAAAGAACAGGCTCTGTTGATTGATATGTTGTGCATGCTCAGTAATAAGTGTCTGCAGGGATGTTTCCCTCCACTACCTGAGGTATTATTTTACTTCTGATAATGGAAGTTGATTGTAAAAAGAAAACAATATGGAGGTAGATGCTTTGTAAACAAGCAGTAGGATTTATTGTAACACACTTAGTTTTTCTTTTGACCACTTCTGCTATTAAGTTTTTGTTGCTTTGTTTTCCTAGGTGGAGTTGAAAATTGCTCCGTAAAGTGTTTCTATTTTGAAACGATCTGTTTTGTACTGCTGCTAGTTTTAAGTAGGCTTAAGAGTACTAGTACAAAAAAGATATCTTAAGAAGTACTTATGTTTTGGACAAAGAGGAACTGTCCTATTTTTAAGGATTATTGCAAGCACTTTTTATAATACTGGTTTTTTCCACTTTCTTGAAGAATTTTCCCATAAACTATAAAGAATTCACATTTAATGAATTGAAAATGCTAAACATATGGATATAACGTACTTCATAATGAGATTTAGGTAACAATGAATGTATGTATGTAACTGTAAAACAGTTACATTGTCATCTAAGCAGTATTTATTTATATGAAGTATATTAGTAGTTTTATAAAATTATTTTTTACTCATATTCTCATTTTACATTTTTGGATTATACTGATTTGCTTAAATATTTAATCTTCTTCTTGTGAAAGCAAATAGTTTAAAGATCCCTTTGCATGAGTGGACATCCTTATATCCAATAAGTAAATACCTACAACTGAATTTTACTATCAACATCTTTTCATCATCTCTGCTAACAGTACAAAATTATGCCTTTTATACCTGAGTATGGTGTTTGTAGGGCCTCAGTTCAGAGCTTTGCATATAGAGTTTTGCTGAATAAATAATGCCTATATAAGATGCTGTAAATAGTTTCAAGTGTTGTTAACTAAGAAACTCGACACATTCTTTTCCTGAACTAAATATCATACAAGAAAACTAAGTTTAGAGGTAAGAATTTTATCTTTTTCGAGGTATTGAAAAAACTGAGACATCCTCTAAAGAAATCAGAAAAGTTGAAAATTGAGATCTCCTTGGAAAGACCGCCCTTTAGAGGAAAAATTCTCCACATCTGCTCTAAGTGCAGTTCTAACCTGTGATAGAACTAAAAATTTCGGAGAAGTCTAAAATGAGATATTACTCTTCAAAGCCTTTAGTTGTTGTTGTTTTAACTCTTCTCTTCCCCTCTCTTGGATATACTTGCCTTCTGTACTTTTCCTACCCATCCTGGAATTTTTTATGGTTTTATAGTGACAAACTTCTTACTGGAAATACATGTTGGGAAAAAATCCCACACGAAACACAAACTAATTTATCTCCAGTAACAAGAGCCCAAAGGAAAAAAAATCATCAAGTGCTTAGTATTCGTAGCTTCAAGGAACTTAATTTTTTTGTTGGGTACAATTAGAAGTATTGCTAATGCTGCATCTCCAAAGAGTTGAATGTCTTCAGTGATTTGATGTTTTCCTTCTGAAGTTCACCTGATCACTGCAGAGATCACACTGACAGTGCAATGGAGTTGAAACTCAAGCTTGTTAAATATTAGATTAAAACCCAGTGCAGAATTTGTAGCCTAAGGCTGCACAAATATTGTAAAATTTAAATGATAAATCATTTGAGAGAGGCATAACCCACTAGACTAATGGATACACAGAAAAAAATGCCTCATTTAATTGCTGTTAGAAAATGGGAGAAACCCTGGAGAGATTTAGAAGTTCATAGCCTTCAGAGAAGCTCTAACATAGATTTTACAACATTAGCTGCTGTGGTGCAGAATGCTTCAGGTCTTCAAGAACAATTTCTGTGTCATTTAATCTATCCTTAGATCTGTTGAGAATGAGCCTGTGTACTTTCCTTGCCCGCACAGTTTTTATGGAAGGATTATTTGTGAGGGCTCACCTCTCTAACTCTTTGAAAATTTATGCTGTGTTTCTTATGATTTCCTCCCAGTTATATTTCTTCTGCAATACTATTCTTTTCTCCCTCTGATATTTGTTTTGCTGTTGTATTTACATAAACGCACCAGCATCTGATGCTTTTTTTTTTGCTAAACTAATCAAGAAAGTTTTTTTCACTTTCCCTGCTATCTTACTTTTCTTTATCATTACAACAGCCCTTCTTTACATCTGGTTTACAAGTGACATTACTGCTTGTCTGTCTTCTAGAAAAAGAAAAATCACAGGTTCACATGTCTGACTTGTATTTCTGGTTTATGATCATCCTGTTTTTCAGTAGGTCACCTGAACCTTTCCCTTCTGTTGTTCCAGCACCTTAGCTCCATTTTTGTAATAGTACTTCTTTGTCAATCTGTGAGGATACCATTCTGGATTTGTATGGTGATAGCAAGTGGCATTTAGATCACAAGTTCTTAGGAAATCAGCCTGGCTTATTTCTGCTACTCACAGACAACATATTTTCTTGGCAACTCTAAGCATTTGCAGTTTGCATGGAGACTTGTAGTTCTTATTATTCTGCAAATACATCAGAGATTTGTGTGCAGATATGCAAATGATATAAGTGATGCTCTTAAAATTAATTTGCTGTCTTCTTTGATAGATCTGGAGAAGGTGCTACAAAATTTCTGTAATGTGCCATCTGTTTTATGTATGTTTTCTGGTTGACATGAGCTCACTTGAAAAATGTGACAGTAGCAGAGAAAAAAGGCAGCATTATTTATCTCTGGTGTTACTGTCCATGGGAGCCATTAAATACCTTAAAATCATTTTAATATTAAGAGAATCAATCTTCTCGTGCTTTCTCCTTCCTTTGCTTTCTGTAAAGTATGCCTTATAGGACATATATAGGACATGTATAGGACAGGAATTCTGTGTTTGCAGGAGAAAAGGCTTTTAAAGAGAGATGTTTCGAGGTCTGAGAAAAATTCTGTTACCTTCCTATATCCTAAACCCTAAGACCCTAAGCTTCCCTAGCAGAGTTTATTTCTTGAAGTCAACAATATATATATAAGGTAAAGAAGATGCTTGTTGCCTTGTGTGTAAGGTTGGGCCCATAAAAGCAAAATACTTGAATCCTGAAACCTTTGCATGCAGCATATGGAACAGAACCACCTGAATCTGCAACGAGACTTCTGAATAATGCTTGTTGCAAGCAAAACCAGACTGGAATACAACACTGTGCTAGACCAGTACTTTTCAGAACATCCCAAGTGTACTAAATATTTTTAATATTTACTAACTGCTGAATTGATCTGTTATAAAAATGTATAGATGAGCCTGTAAAAAGAGGGATAAGGTGAAGTGTTGTCAAATACTATGGATAGATGAAGAGGTCCTAAGAAAAAGAACTGAACTTAGGAAATATTATTGCTAAAACACAAAAATGTAAGAAACTGATTATCTTATACTTCAGTGCATACTGTTCAAGGTTGTAGAAGTCCATGTACTTTCAAACTAATAGTGCATCAGTGACTGTCTTCATGAGTGTAGCATTTTTGTTGTTAAGATTATTTTTATCAACAGGTAGTCACAACTGATCTAGAATTAGTTCTGAATTCTGGGAACCTAGTGGAAAATCTGGCAGGTAATAGCAGTTTCCTGGAATCACATATTTAGAGATGGAGGAGGTAAACTTAATTGTTAATTTTCCTTAACAAACTATAGATATTTGTTCATTTTTTGACAGCAGTTATTGCATTTTTTCTAAATAATATAAATATGAAAATCACTGTTATCAGCTGTAGGTTTGGAAGTTATTTGATCTAAAGAGGGCTCTTCTTTACTGGGAGTACTTTCTGTGGGATAAGAGATTAAGACATTTTTAAAGAGCTACACGGTTTTCAAATTGTAGGACATGTAAAAAAATAAAATGAAAACAAGGATACATTTTGCAACAGATTATGACCTGCTGCTACTTGAAGAAAATATTAGTTTGCCTTCAGAGTTACAGAACTTCTCATTTTGGAAATCAACAAGCTGATAATCTATTTCTCTTCAGTATGGTCTCATTTAAAACCCTGCTAAAAAAGGCAAAGGAAAAAAATCATATGGACAAATTTAGAAGTTCACAAATGCCAAGTGGGAAGGCTTCACAACTGTTGTAAATTAGATGTTTGCACATTAGAGTGTGAACACTGATTTTAACCTTTCCATCAGGAATTTTTTGTGCTGTGTAATTGACAGGTGAGAACTGTATTACCTTATTAGCTTCCAACCTCTGCTGCTTCCTAGGCACAAGACTAGACAGGGGTTAGAAACAGAACGTCAATAATAAAAACCAGGAGCTGGAAGTAGGATGAATGTTGGAAAAATTGGAGCTATTGCTAAATCCTGTTTGCTTTGATACATGTAACAGCTCCCTTGGAAGTCAAACTGTTCAATGCATGTTTAGGGATTTTGCCTTACTGTGATGTTTTTCAGACTATGTGTTTTGTTCAGTTGATGCCTGTGATATTTTTGCCAATATTTGGTGTATTAAGAACATTTCTGGCACCTTGCAGACTGTCATTGTATGTGCAATACTCCATGGAGCAAATGTACTAAATTTAGGGTGCTATTGTTGTTGTCATTTGCCATGTCTCTGAGGAAGGACCTGTGGGGGGTGTACCACAGACCAGAGGCTCAGCCACTTGATGTCTATGTGGGGAGGAACAGCTAAGAGTTCTGTATCTCTCCAGAAACTATCCACTCAACAAGGCTTAAAATACTAGCTTTTATAAAGTTTTGGAGGGTTAAAAAATAAAAATTTATTTTGAAGCAAGACAATAAAACTCTGTATGGGGATTATGTTCATATAGATGGCCTATGCAAAAGTATCCCTTGGTTGTGCTTCAAAGAGAAGTTAGGCATGGCCTAACTGTGTCTGTAGTACAGTTTGTGGCTGTGATGCAGAGTTTTTACCTACATTTTCTTCCCTGAAACCTTAAAGCACCATTGATCACCCTGGTATTTCTGCCATACCATCACAGTTTCACTCTCCTGTTTAAAATAAATAGCTTGCATTTCAATTAGGGTATATGTTAGTTTTTAAATATATGTGCAGTGTTGATTTAAGGTTTTCTAAGCTGTGAGAAATAGACTACCTGCTCTGCTTGATTGCTTCCACCTTGCATTTATTGCTGAACATTTGTTTTATTTATTTATGGTGAGACTTTGCAAGGATGTGAAGGGACAAGGCTGTGCTTGTATGCAGACCAAGTGCTTATTCCAGCCTATTCCAATGAATTATTTTGACTCGCTGGAAACTCTTCTGCTGCTAGCCATACTATTCATTTTATTGACAGTTATAGTCAAATGTTAATATTAAGTAAACTATTGGAATTCTTCATCATTAAAACCACGTTTGGACTTTCTACATTTATCTGAAGCATCTGTGTTTTCTAAATCTGTCTGGAACAGTACCCTAAGAAGAAACTTGCTGACCAATTTGCAGTTTTACATTGTTCTAACTCTCCTACAATCAAAGAAGAAAACAAGGGAGACCATGTTTATATATTTTTCAAAGTTTGTAGATATTTGATGTTGAGTTAGTCTTTTTAGCAAATGGTTTTATTGCTGAGGTCTGCGAAGTAGAGGGAAGGTTTGCAATTTTAAAATTCATTCATAAAAAGTGTTATAATATTGGATTTATGTTGAGACAAGTAAAACAAAGGCTGTCTCTGGTCAATCTAGGCATTCATTTTAAACATTTATTTGAAACACATTTTGTGTTTTAGGCATTATGAGTTACAGATAAATAATGGCCAGTTTTACTGATAAGATAATTTTATGTTGTCATTCTTCATTTGCCCTTTAAAGAACTTTTGAGATAAAGACACTAGTTTCCTCAATTATCACTGTGATTGCTTTCCATGAGGAAATTGGAGGAGACACTAGAGAAATGCAACATGTTTAGATTAAATATTTAACGCTTAAAAATGTTTGATTTGTCAGTAGTGAAAAAACAGTGTTGAGAAAAATTTTTATTCAGTATGTATTGTGTTAGCATAGGAGATATGTTGGTACATTGGTAGTGTAGGATTTATGACAAGACTGTAGGTAAAATGTTCTGTTTGCTGTTTTGTTGCCAAACTTGAAAGAAGCGAATGTAAACTATCAAATATCAATGTAGGTGGGAAATTTTTCTCCCATAAAATCTAATATGTAATTGATTATGAGTCTGCTGATCTTGGAATTACTCCTTTAACTGAAGAGTTTAGAGATCCACTCAGAGGTGTTGGGTTCAGTGTAGTAGGTGGGAATGGAGATGAAAAATTCCCGAAGGCTCAAGCTGCTCAGTCAGAGCTTCCCTGGCAGTGGGGGAAGTGCTTGTGAGCTCAGTACAGGTAACTTTGAGTTTGTTATAGAGACAATGATTGAGTTGTCGTGGGAGGAACGAGCTGAGAGTCTGGGCTTAGTTAGCACAGGTTGTTGATGTTTAAAATGAAGATGTAAGGCAAGTCCCTCAAAGACAAGAGACCCCTTGTGAAAGAGTGATGGCTTGCAGGGATTGTGTGCAATTGTGCACTGAGCTCACTTGCAGTGTGCAATTGTTAGGTATTAGCAATTGTTTCCAGAGACAGTGGGTAAGAGAAGCTTAGGGTATCCATTGGTTATTACAGTGTTGAGGTGAATGTTTTCAACACTTGACAAATACCCCTCTTACAGTCATAAACTGTCAGGCTTTGTCTGAGGGTCAGGGCTACTACCTGTTCCATCAGCTACACCAGCCTCTTCTTCTGGGATGCTTTCTTCAATACTTGTCCCTCCCAGCAGACTTCACAGGTTTCACACTTGTGACATGCATTGTCAATGAGAGGTACTAGTAGAAACATTTTGCAGTTTTGTAGTATGTTAGGTAGGTCTGTCACTGTATGTGTTGCAATCTGTGAAAACAATGTATTTTGGGAATGATTTGCATTTTCTTGATGCTGGTGATGCACATGAATACTTAGAGATGTAAATTAAAGAGAGTAATTTGCATTTAGAGAGAAAGAAGTAGGAACACTTGCCTTTGCTGATGATTTAAAACACATCTCTGTTCACCAAATATGAGGCTGTATTCTGTGTTGAAAGATGTGCAATAACGCATTTCTTAATAAACTTTCTGTCTCACAGATTACCTTGCCCATTAAGGGAAATTGATCCTTACACTGATTTTTCCATATCACAACCTTTGTGTCTTTCAGAAAGGTTGCTGTAGTCAGAAATAATTAATTCCTTTAAACTGATACTGTGTTGTTCTAGAAGTATTTGTACCACTACTCTTCTTCCACCTCTCAAACTGACTGTGGTGTTACTTAAGAGAAGTGAGATGGCTTTTAAGATTGGGGTACATGTGCCGAGAGACTTAGCCACAAGAACAAATTTGGAGTTTGAGGTTTAGGTATCTTCTGGCTTTTTTTTTTTCTCTTTTAATTAGTGGAAAAAATGAAAGCACACTAATACTTTGTTAAACTCCTGTGACATTTACTGTAATTTCTGTTATTACAGTAACTAGCTGCTTTACATGCACTTTATAAGTTATTTATAAGTTGCTTCAATAAATTTTTGCTCTTAATTACTTGTTTTGGTTATTGCTTATATTAAAAATTTTTGCTAACTCATGAATAATTATGAATTTAAAAACATAGCAGCTGTCACTGTTTCTGATTAAGTATATTGATCAGTGCATGGTTAAAGACTCTCCTGCTAAATATATGGATAAGTGTATACCTGTGCATCCACGTGTTTGGGATTTCCTGTGCTTCCAGGTGGACAAGTAGTGAGGACACCACCTGAAATTTGTGCAGTTGATTCCTGCATAAGCTGTGATACCGTGTTTTTCACTTTCCATTGAGTTGACTTACCTTTGACTTAGGTGTTACCTCAGTGAAAATCAGACTTTATATATGAATGTTCAAATTCCACCCATCGCCAAAAAGCATTTTTAGTTAATCAGAAGAACTGTGTTCGGTTTTTGAATTTCCACCTCTTTTTTTCCTATGTTATTTTGTTTGTTTTATTTTGTTTTGTTTTAATTTTATTTCTATTTTTTTTAGTGAGTGACAGTTGCTTCAGGAACCTTGCCGAGGATCGTAGTGGGATAAACCTTAAAGATCTGGTCCAAGACCCTTCTTTGTGAGTATCTGGCTCTTATTGCTAAGCAAAGAAAAGCTTCTTCCTGATATCCTTGTGAGTAGTTTTGTAATTATATAAAGAAGTAGTATGCTGAAGTACACATAATGCTTTAGTGCTTTATGCTTGCCAAGTCGTTAGCCTTTAATACAAGCAGGTGTTATTAAAACCACCTTGTTTCTTATATAATTCAGTTCATGAAGTAACATCCAGAGAGCACATACAGTAAAGGGTTTAAGAGTCATCAGAAGTAACAGATTGTGCATGCTGGTATTTCTATAGAGGACTTGTATGCACATTGTTGCCCCTCCTTTTTTAAGGAGGAATTGCATATAAATTAGAATATTACTGGATAATTATGTTATATGTTAAGTTACCTTAACATCTAGAATCTGTTTTCTTTGTATCTGATCTCATACAGCTGATATTTGTTTATTCCTCTACTACCTGTTTCAATTTAAGTATATGTGCACATGGTCTAAATTTTGCTTCATCACAAGACTGCTGGTCTTTATCTCAGTATTGTATCTTTCTCTAAAATAAAATTCAATCTCATGAGCTCTGAGCCAGACTTGAAATTGTATCCGACCTTCTTTGTCATTCAGTTTTTCGTTTGTGTTTTTTTGTGTGGGGTTTTTTCTCATCTGTTAACTTTAGTACTAGCTGAAAATGTTCTTACTAGTGTGTGAGTGTACCACTTGTTATGAGGGAAGGGAAAAAAAGAAAAAAATTAATATATTTTTAACATGAATGACAGTGCATTCCACAGTGAGCACTAACGTGACGGTCCTTGATGTTGAAAGAGCAGATTTTTCAGTATTGATGGAGAAGTAGTGAAAAGTAAGGTGTATTTGGCATCCTATTTCACTTACAGGGATTTATAGTAATTAGATAGATGTAGAATTTATTTTGTCATGTTGCCACAGGTAAATGACATATATGCACATATACATGCATTCTTGGATTGGGCAAAATTGACATACTGTATGTAATTTATGATTTATACATCTGAAATGATAGAGGTACAAGGGGCAAATGTAATTGTTGCTTGATATGTACAGAGTGAATGAAATAGATAAATTTTTATTAATTACTGTTTAAGTGCTGAAGCCAAGGCTATTTTAAAGGTATTAATTTAAAAAATTTTTCTATTGAGTGGGGTTTTTTTGAGTATTTTTGATTGGTTGGATGGCTCTGTTGATTCTTTTTTGTTTGTTTGCTTTAGAATTGTATGTGGGTTTTGGAGCTGCAGGTAGACTTACATGCATAGTTTTGGGCTTCACTTCTTGAGTTTACTTTCAGAAGGTTGAATTGCCTTTGTTGTAGAATGATTATTTTCTGCATTTTGTTACCAGAAGTGATGGAATATTTTCATTTTCTTCCTTGACTGTAACTCATGTGAAGAATATTGTAATAAATTATTGTAATGTTCAAAAGAAATTAAATGAATTTCTGTTTCTTATAGCATAAGAAGTATAAGTGATGGCAACATAATGATTTTGTCACTTTGAAAGACTGAATAAAGTCTCAGTACATGTTAGGTTTCAAGGACTGCTTATGATACTTTGCTATATGACAAATTACAGTGCAAGAAAAGTGTCCTTCTTCCTGCTGAATGATACGAATGTATAGACTTGGGTTTGTCTTTGCAAATTGATATTCTTGCTGTTTTATGACTGAGCACCTATTAAGAGTTCTTGCAAAGTGTGTAATAGTGTGAGTGAATCTCCAAAATGAAGAAACCATCTAAGGCAATATTGTTCCACCCAGCTTTCTGTAGGTGACTCTTAAAGTCCCATGGGATCCGAGTTCTTTGTTATGCAAAGGACAGCATTAGGATGAAGCATGAGAGTGCTAGACAAAGAGATGTTTTAATCTTTCTTTGAAAAAAAGAATACAGTTTAATTAAAATCTTATGCCTATTTGGCTATGATTGATGCCTGTAATAATACCTGGAATCATAAAATAGCATTTGATTAATCCTCTTACTAGTTTAATATTTACACTTTAGGATTTCTTTAGTGCTTGTTTGTGCTGACTGTAGATGTACTGCCTCTTTTTCTTTGTAATCTCAGATGCAAACATTAGATTTACATAAAAACATTTCATGCTTTCTCTGCAAATGGGTCTGTCCCTCTTTGTTTGCCACTCTTGGCTCTGCAACAGACAACTTCTCTTTTGTTATTGCAGAAAGCCTTTTTTTTGGACAGCTGAAAGTGTGTCTTTACGTTGAAATGAAACTCTATAAAATAGAGAGCATTGTTGGTTTTTTAATTCATGTTTGATTTATATCAAATATGCCTAATGGTCAGAGTAGCCTTTTTTTCTCCAGGTGATTTCCCAGCTGCAGCAGGACTGTAAACTTCATCTGTTTTCAGTTCTCTCAGCAAGGCTAATAAAAGCTCTGCTACTCAAATCAGTAGTTTGATCACCTATACTTATATGTGATTAACTCACAATTTACTGTGTGTCAATAAAAATGAAAATTCTGCTAAAGGAAAAACCCCAAAACACCAAGCATATCAAATAAACCTGAAGTGAGGAGTTACAGATTGTGGGAGAAGGAAGCATGCAACAACTTTAAAATTAAATTTAATTTAGTGAAATGAAAAATTTAATTTAGAAGAAGAAAATTTAATTTCTGCAAAAAAGGTGATCATAGTTCAACTGTAAAGGTGGTTTGAGAGTTAAGTGGTGTTTTTTATTCATTGCAGATAATCATAGAATAGTTTGGGTTGAAAAGGTCCTTTAAAGGTCACCTCCTGCAGTGAGCAGGGATGTCTTCAGCTAGGTTGGGGTCCCTGGAGCTCAAGGATATGTCTGCTATATAGAGTGTCCTGTTAGGGACACAAAACCTAGAGATCCAGAGGTGTGTAGAAGAAAACAAAGAGGAGAAGACAGGAAATGCAATGCATGGCAGGTTAATTAATTGAGGAAGCAGTGTCAAGAGAGGAAGTATGAGTGTTCTACAGTGTATAAAAGATTATTAAAGAGTTTGTTCTGTTTGCCTGGTAAGAAAGAATGATTTCAATTTTTAGTAGACAACATTGGATAGTTTGAAACAATTCTAAATGTCATTTGGTGAAGAAACTGGAATCTATAGCTCAGAATGTCAGGGAGAGTTCAGCAGATTATGGTCTACGGATTTGATCCTGTCTAAGTGTAGAGAGTTGGAAGGGCAAACCTTTTTTTTTATTTCCTCCCTTTTTTCTTTTTCCTTTTCTTCTCTGAAAATGTGTGCATTCTGATTTGTCTCCTATGTAATTAATATGACCAAAAAACAGATGGAACTTATTTTGATTCCTGTAAAGATAACTTAATGTGGCTATGAATATTCAAATCCCATGATTTGGTTTAGATGATGCCCTGCCTACCGTTCCAGTAACTCATAAAAGATATTTAAAATGTTTCATTCTACAGAAGAGATGATTCTCCATGAGAAGACTATAGGTATTTTTCCATTCATTGTTCTAAACAGCAGAGCTGCAGAGACCAGGTGCAATTGGAGGAACTAAGCTGCTGGTTCTTAGATGATAGTTCAGACTTTATTCAGCTGAAATAAAATGCAGTGAAACAGCTTAAGATGCTGGTAAAGTCCTGCTTTTGTGGGGAGATCTTTGAGGCTCTCTAGCAAGGCAAAAGGCTGGTGCTCAAGGAAAGTTAAACATATTGATCAGCTCATCTGACCCCTTGCTCATGAGCAGACCATGGTCTGCACTCCTGTATTCCTGTCCTTTCCTACTCTCAGTAGCCAATATGTGCTCAGGAGAGAAATGGGTTAGATACAATCCAATATGTCTATCATCTGGAACTTCTCCTGGCACTTCTACTACGGCTTTTCTTTTCTCACTAGACATTACTTACATACACCTGAAGAGTGAACCATCATATCATTAGAATGTTAGGTATACAGGTCCACCTACTTCAAGCAGAAGTTCTATGTATAGACATTCTCAAGTTTTAGTTCTTAGCATCACTTTAACAGATGTTCCTTTCAGCTCTACCCTGTATATAGACATAAAGTTCATAAAATACTTGTCTAAACAGAAAAGAGGCTGCTTTTAATCTTTCTGTGCAATTCAGTAGCTGCAGATAATCACTGATGCATTTGTTTTGGAAACATCTACAGAGCTTCTTTGAGATGAACAATATCCAAGAGATTCTGAACAACTTCTTTCTAGGCAAAATCACATCACATCTAAACCGTGTTTCATGTCTCCTTCAGACTGATTATGGGAGTAGATAAATCTAAAATATAAGAACATGTAACTTTTGACAGGAAATTAGAACTTGTGTGTACTACAGAGAAGAAAATGTTATTTACCCTCCATGTAATCTCATTTAAAAGACAACCAAAATGGTAATAGGCCTATTAGTTAGAAACTTGTGGGTTAAGTCTGAGTTCCATTTGTCCATGACAGGAGATAGAAATCTCACAGAAGTCATCTTTATCCCTTCTTTTATTTTTCAGCCTTAGAAGGGGAAGCTAGGTAATTTTTCTGGGAAGAAGTTGTGAGATACTTAGAATTTGTCACTTAAGGACTGAAGATGATAAAGGAATTCTTTTGGAACTCTTTTTTCAATCTTACTGAGTACATAAGATATACTGTAGGATGAAACAAATACTTGGATGATTGAGAGAGCAGCAGTAAGTTTTGTCTGCTTTGAGTTCAGCAAGGCTTTTGGCCCCGTTTCTCACAGCATCCTCATAGGCAAAGTCAGGAAATATGGGCTGGATGAGTGACACTGAGGTGAATTGAGAACTGGCTGAACAGCAGATCCCAGAGGGTTATAATCAGTGCCACAGGGTCCAGGTGAAGGCTGTTATTGGTGGTGTCTTCCAAGGTCAGTGCTGGGCCCATAATTCTCTACCTTAATCCATTGATGTCTTGGATGAAGGGCAGATCCCTCCTCAGCAAGGTCACTGATGACACAAAGCTGGGAGGAGTGGCTGATACCCCAGAGGGCTGTGCAGCCCTGCAGAAGGCCCTCAACAGGCTGGAGAGATGGGCAGAGAGGAACTGCCTGAGATTCACCAAAGGCAAGTGCAGGGTCCTGCACCTGGGCAGGAATGACCCCATGGACCAGCACAGGCTGGGGGCTGAGCTGCTGGGAAGCAGCTCTGTGGAGCAGGACCTGGGGGTCCTGGTGGGCAACAAAGTGTCCCTGAGCCAGCAGTGTGTCCTTGTGGCCAAGAAGGCCAATGGGATCCTGGGCTGCTTTAGGAAGGGCATGGCCAGCAGGTCAAGGGAGGTGATCCTGCCTCTCTACTCAGCCCTGGTGAGCCTGACCTGGAGTCCAGTTCTGGGTGCAATCCCATGCAGTGTACTCTTAAGATGACCCACTGTGGTCCCTTCCAGCCTTACCCATTGTGTGATTATGTGATTGAAATCTTGATAAATGCATTGTTAAGTCTGTGGATGTAAAACTTCAGTTTCCATCTTCACATGGAGGAACCTGTCTAGTAGTTTTTGAGGAAAACTGGAAGTACTGTAGTTTATACTTTCTGGGTTTTGCTCATAGTTTGAAAACCAGTGGCAGATTCTGTCTTGCTGAAGGTTACAAATTTGATGTTGTGAGAATACAAATTCACACCCTCTCCCCTTTGAGCAGCCTTTCTAGTTTTTCAGTGTCTGTTGCAATATATGATTGTCATGCCTGTTTCTTTTATTTAATTGCTGGTCTCAGAAATGCTGTATAGAGAGGAAACATTTATTCGGTAATTCTATCCACAGTTTTCTTGTACAGCAACATTCTAGGGAGCTCATGCTCAGTTGTTTGTCCATTATTTGACTGTAATAGCATGATTTCCCTAATAGGCTTACAAAAATACTTCTCTGCTTCTCTTGCCTCCTGAGCTCATCTATGAGCATCGAGTGATTTTATCGGGTTATCTTTATTAGGACGACTGGAGAGCTGTCTGTGGTAGCCCAGACAACTCCATTATGCAGGGAAGCAATGCTGAGCATTACACAAGTGCTGCCTATTTTAAGCATTGAATCTAGTGAAAAAAGTTGTACTTGACAAACTTCCAAAGATCTGAGACCTGCCTAAAGGAATTCATGAGGATGAGTCTAATCTAATAAATACTTCTTAAAGTTGATATACATAAAATTGGCTTCATGCTATCCTTATGGTTTCTCCTTCATCTGGGAGATTGAGACAAACCTTTATCTGCTTCAACTGCAAGCAGAGTTTTCATGTGCCTTAAAAATTGTATTTACTCTTCTTTCAAGATAATTAAAACACACTTAAGACCTTAAGTGGCCAGAGTTTCTTCTCCAGCCAGTTTCCCCGCTCAGCTTCTCCGTAGTCCAACCATCCTCCATCCAATGTATCACAGAGGATGTTCTGTTGTTCATTTGCCAAATATTTTTACCTCCAGTCATATGAGCAAGTCCCTAGATGTTTTCTCTGTTTCTTGCACTTCAAGAAAAAAAATTTCTCAACCTGCAAGATTTCTTGGCAGTTTCTAGCAAAAATGGCTAATACTGCATGTGTCCTTTGGCTGTTTAAGCTTAATGACTCATAAACCTATAGGAACAACTTTGTCTGTCTGAAACAAACCCATAGCAGCAGACTGTGCAAAGCAGAACACAAGAAAATGTCTTTTTTAAGCACTTAGTAACTCTCAACTCTAACAATTTTTGCATCTTGGCCCAAAGCAGTCTCCTGTAACCTCTTTAAAGCTCCATGTCAGCTTTATGTACCAATAGTAGTTACATTGAGAACAAACATGTCTTCTCTTATCACACAGTTACTGAATTCCTAGAAGGAAATTTCTTCTTTTTGCTCTCGGAATGCCCTGTGGTAGCCTGCAATTAAGAAGTTTATGAGCTAATCAAGTAACTGCATAAGTTGTTGTAGAGCTAGAGGCTGTGCAGCCCCACTGCTGTGTCTGGGCTGATAAGTACTGTTGAGGGGAGAGGGTTGGTTGTTTGCATGGCAGCTGCATCTTGGGAGTTCCATCTCTCTTTTCAGTTCTAGTACTAGTGTCAGAACTAAGTATTGTGCTTCTCTGTGTTGCAGGGATGCACTGCTTCAAGCTTGTTAGCTAGGAACCTATGTCTAAATAAGTTTAGGGGTTTGCTCTACTTATAGGATCTGTAAGGATATGTCATGTTTGTTGAAATAAGAAACTTCATGATTGGTTATGGAGGTTTACTAGATTCTTAATTTTCAGATTTAAGGTTTGCTGTTGTTATTAATTAATGTACCTAAACTTTCATTTAGGAAAATAAATGAAAATGTTAGAAAAATTTTTAAGGGTTCAAAAGAAAAACTATATCCTTCCTGCTCTTTTTCATTATGTTTGCTCTCTGATGTCTGAAAAGAAATAGATAGGACCCAGGTTCAGAAATCTTGGTCAAGTTTCAGAATAGTCAGTATCACAGTTGATTAAAAGTTATTTCTATGTTTGTTTTAAACCTTCATTTTAAAATTGCTCACTCTGCCTCTGACTTCATATTCATGCAAATTTTTTATTTTTCCAAATGCAATTTCTAAATCCCGTTATCTTAATAATTTCTATTCTCCAGTAGTACAAGAAAGAGCCTTAATACTTCCCATCAGCAGTCAGATGTTTTGCCAATTTCTGGGAAGCCAGGCCTGAGCACGCACAAGAATTGCCTGGGAAGACCTAATGTTACCCCTCTTCCTCCTCCTTTCCTTGTCCATTTATTGCTGAGCACAATGTTATGGTATGGAGTATCCCTCTGGTCAGCAGTGCTGGCTGTGCTCCCTCCCAGCTCTTCCCTATCCCCAGCCTTACTTGCTGGGCTGGCACAGTAGGGAGAGAAAAGGTCTTGATGTTTTACAAGCATTGTTCAACCATAGTGAAAACATTGATGTGTTATCAGCACTGTTCAGTCACAAATCCAAAACACAGCGATTCTGGTGCAGCCACCTGCTGTGAAGAAAGACAACTCCATCCCCATAAGATTTAGTTCACATATGATTAATACTATAATTGTAATAAATTTGTAATTTTTGTAAATAATTTTTGGAATTACTTTTTTCTTTTTGCATTTGGAAGGAATATAAACAAGCTTCCTGTTTGTCTGGGTATATTCAGGACCAAACCAGAATGACTTTTACAGAAGTAGGAAAATTGAATATGTACTAAGTACTGTCAACAGTCTCAGAATTAAGTACCAGAAGACTTCTTTCTGTAATCATTTGCACTAATAATTAATAAGAATAAATGGGAGTAGAATGTAAAATGTTCATTTGATTGAATATAATTTTACAGCCCATCATTTGCTTTGGAATTTAATGGTATAGCAGCTCAGCTTCCTGGTCAATATTCTATTTTTTAAAACCACAATCCAAATTATTTTTAAAAGCTTAATGAATAATGATAGGGACTTCCTTGAGAGATTGTGCTATATGCCTCTCTGGCTTTGCATTTTGTCCTCTCATCCAGCCCAAATCCACAGTTTCTAGTTGCATTCTCTAGTCTTCTCTTGGTGACCTAATCTTGCCTTACTTGATCTCTTAACTTCAGGCTTCTTTTGAAGGGGTCTTTTCGTGGCATTTGCAATTTTCATCGGCTTTCCACTCTCTGAGGATCTGTGACTCTCAAAACTCAAACAGCTTCTTCTAGTCTATTTTTCCACCTCTAGACTTCATCCAAATCTCAGCTAACCTGACTGTTCACCTGACTTCATTCTTTCAAACTGTAGTTGTTTCTGTTTATATTCTGTTCTTTTCTGGGTATTTAAAAGGGGTTGTCATCTCATAGTGTCTACACTATGAAAAATATTTTTTTTGTGTAACTACAGGTAAGAAATAGTCCAGTGCTGATCTTAGCTTAAACTGCATTTCTTGAGATAATGCTCTGAAAGGATTCGCTTAATACTTCGTAGTGCATTAAGTGTGTTTCTGTATAGTCAGAAAAGAAAATTTTAAAAAAAAGTACTTACTTAAAAATCAAGAACCAAACAGAAGGCCTATTTATATGACTATAAACCTCAGATGTGCTCAAATATTCACTACTTTATTAACTTCTAGTGGGTGTATGGTATGGATGATAAGATTAGGCAGAGATTTGGAACAGCTTCCACACAAATTAAATAGACTAGAATTTTTCACTTTAACAAAGAAACAACATATGGTGGAGGTATACAGAATGAATAGCATGAAAAAAAAAGTCAGAGGCAATTATTCACTGTTTTTCACAGATCAGAAACTGTGACAGGAAAAAATCGAGCAGCAGGTTTAAAATTAATAAAAGTACATACTTGTACAAATGTAGCAGCACTGGATGTTTCATAATTGATGTAACATCATATGGAAGCCTGGAGCGTGAATGATGGATACAGATAAAAGAATTAGGCTGATAGACCTACTGTGGCTGTTCAAGCCAATTAATTGCATGCAGCATCTAGGTCAGGAAAGCTCCTGAACCAAAGGCAGCAAGAGGTGATATGTGTGTACCAGGAAACAAATCATGTTCTGTGTCATGTGTTTATTCCCTAAGCATTTGTTTCTTAGCCCCAGAAACATCATACTGAGTTGTGTGCACATTTAGACTGAGCTGTTATGGCAATTTTTATATACTTCTTTCAGGAGTAGTACTTTCATAAAGAGTGGAGCATCCACAAACTTGAAAAATTTTTCCATTGAGTGAGCAAACACTTGTCCTTCAAAGTAGAGCAGGCTTCCCTGACATGGCTAAACTGAAATTTGGAACTCCCAGTAATGGAGGAACAAAACCATCTCATCATGGCTTTTGGTAATTTACTACACAATAGAAAACTGCTCTCCTCTAATCTCACTATTAAAAATTACTAAATGATCTTCTGAACTGCTCTGAAAAGCAATTATGAGCTGATCCCTGGACATGATTCTGCTTGTAGGCTACTTTTTGTCTAAGCTATAGCTACTTGAAGGAATGCCTTATTTAGAGAAGGCCTATCTGAAATTTGAGTGCCTATTTGGAGTAGAGATGTAAAGGAAGCCATTGCTGCACATCTTAGGAATGGTTCTGACACTGATATACAGAAAATTGCTATGCACAGGTCTGTTCATGCTTTTATGCAATGTTACTCACTGCATTTCAGTTCTAGATTGCTGTCTTAATTATAATAGTCCTGCCATAACTTTTCTGGGGGACTCCTATAAAATCACTCTTTAGCAGAGTACAACAGTAATCTCTACAGATGGTAGCTTAAGAAAGAAAAGTGTAGCTATCCTACAGTAAATCTTGTTGGGATTTAATGTATGCTTTTCTCACTTTCTTTCACTACAGCTTGAATTTTACCATGGATTCTTCACTTACACTTTTTCCCTTTATCCATGCTACCATATAAACATCACAAGAGTATAACCAGGACTTAAGTATGTGTTTATGGATGAAGACAGCATTGAGCTCAAAACTGACGTATTGTGGGTTGAAAAATTACCTGAAGTGATTTTTCACAGACAGATGTCAAAGAAACACAGTTATAGTACAGCAGTAAATGCTTCTCTTTATACCCTTACTAATTCTGTTTTAAGCTTTTTGGTCCTTCTTTTACTACAGCATCTCTCTTACCTCCATTTTCATCCCCTTCCTTATATTCTAATAAGGAGAAATTCTTACTCTATTAAAATTCTATTTTTTATTGGTTGTTTGTTTGCAGATAGACAAGAAGGTATCTTGTCAATATTTTTGGCTGGGAATACAGTGCATCCTTTTGAAATTTGTTATTGGTGTCATTTTCAAGATAGGTGATTGATTTAGAAAATACAGGTTGCTCTGGAGTGAGTGTGATTTGACTGACATGATTGTAACACCTATTTTAAAAATGCACATTCAGGCTCTTTTTTTTCTTCAACCCGTCTTCATTCAGTATTTTGCTCATTGTCACAAGCATTCTACACAGTTAATGTGCTCTACAGCCTAGTATAGTGTGTGGAAATGTTCAGTAGCAAGTGTTCAAAAACAGAGTAGGTCATGGAGGGACTATTAAATGAGGGAATGCATGATTGGAACCTCTTCTCCATTTTAGCAAAGGATGTAATTATTACTTACGAGGTGATGATTTTTAGTCTACTGTGTTCAATTTTTCCAAAAGGTGCACATAAAGATACCTTTAATGTATTCTTTTCTTTTTTTGCTAACATAAAAAAACCCATTGTTCTAACAGAGCCAGGAAAGCCATTTACTATATAGATTACAAATAATCCAGGAAATATATTAGTATGTTATTTTGGTTTGGTTTTCACATCTAGAAAAAGAGAATAGAGGGCAATTTGGCTGAGAAATTTTTACCTCTGAAGTTCTGGGATGGCTGCAGGATTCAGGACTGAGAAGTAGCATGTTGGTACCATGAGCAGCTGTTGTGTCCATTTTGTGCCTGGAGCTCTAGTTGTACCCACACTGTTGGCATTTTGTTCAGGAAACTCTGTATTGTGCCTACTCTACTGCATTTGCAGTGCTGTGAAAATTAGAGAGCAAGATTTGAAAAAGTTTTAATTCAACCTATCATAACAGTTTCATAGAATTTAGAACCACATCTTCATCTAAACGTGCAGGAATTCCAGGGGAAGATCAAAGGCTTCAGGAGTATTATCCTATCGTATTTCAGGTTTCTTTTGCAGAGTCCAAACCATAAACCATACCATAAAGAAAACTTCCATAAAGAAAAATTCCAGAAGGTACTTGAGTTTTGAATAATCTTGAAACATGAAAATTCTTAAGATCAGTTTTCACAGAATAAGCAACAAAACCCAGAAAATGCTCATCCTAAATGGGGTGATGCTTATCCAGTCTTCCCCATCCACAGGTAGATCATCTTGGTTTTGTGTGTATAAGTGCAAAATTTGCTTTCCACCAAGCTACAATAGATTACCCTTACCCAAAATCCATGTCAAATGGCTCTCAGAATCTTTACTTTCAAAACTGACGTTAAGTAGAGTTACAATAAAGTATTTTAAGTTTATAAGAATGTTACTGTATTCAGACAGTATTCTTTTAGTACAGTTTACTTTAAAATGCCCTTTTTCAGAATCTTTCAGCATTGAATCCCTTCTAAAACCAGGAATTTGCCAGAAAAAGGCAAAGAAATAGTTATTTTAATTTTTTTACTGCTTCTCCCTGGCTTAAGAAGGAATTCTGCCTGCCGTGAGCCTTAGGCAAATAGCTTTTCAAGGGCAATTCTGTGTCTGAGGGGATGAAGCAACACACTTCACAGACTGATTCATATTTTTAACAGTATGCTGTGTATTGTTTTTTAAAAGCTAGCAACCTTAATACATCCTCAAGGAATGGATTTGTGACCAAAAGCTAAGATTTAAAGATAATGTTTGAGTTCGAATAGGTAGAGTATTTCTGTGTACTTCATTATTTGCTAATGATGATACAGGCATTAGTAATAGATGAGCTAGTAAAGATTTGGAGACTTCAGGACAATTTTATATTTTTAATTCTAGTATTTTGCATTTGTGCAAAAAATTCAGTTTTATATTGTTAAAGTATTTTGAGAAGTGTGTTTTAAAAAAGTCAAAACTGAAAAAGCATCTTCCCTGTTTGCTAGTGTCTCAAACGCTTCAGCCTGCATGGTTGAGCAGAACATTTTAAAGATATATGTGAAACAAAAATGCCCCCAAGTTTTTCTAGATCCAGTAGAAAAGGAGATTATGAGCTCAAGGTTTTATTCAGAAATACCAGTGATGGCAGTGAGTTCTTCATTTAGGACAGTGGTTTTTTCTTTCTTCCTTCAGGAGTTTCTTTTGTCCTGCCATCTGCACTCTTAAGCCTTTTAACCTCTTTAGCTGATTTATTGTATACCCTAAACAAAAGGGTTTGCTAATTTTTTTTTACAGTTTATGAATGTTTATGATGGTCAAGACTTCTAATATAAGATAAAATTTTCATTGGATTGAAACTCTTTTTTTCCTCAGTCACGGGTTTTATCATCTTTGATTTGCTAATATTATTTTCATTGTGTAGATGAGGAAATAAACATTATGAGCAATGTGATGCCTGCAACATGTATATACACAAGCTATTTTTAAAAGTCAGATAGTATTCTTATATTACCAACAATGACCTTTCCGGGAAGGTTTTGTCATAACTTTTGGTTTCAGTCACAATATTATCAGTATCCAAGCTTTTCATTAGCTTGCCTGCTTGGGTATTTCTGCATAGCTTAATACACTGACTTGCTGTGAAGGGATAGCAGTAATCTGTGCAAAGTTAGCAGTACTTAGAAATGCTTTCTTCTTATTATTTCTGTAATGCAGCAATAACTTCTCTAAAAATTTGTTTCAGTGTCATCTTAGCAATCACTTTCATTCCTCAACAAAGAACTGATTTAAGCCTTCATTTTTAACAAGGTCTTAATACATTTTAACTTCAGATTAATTAGAACAGTTCCTGTCCAAAACCTTATGTTATGTGGAAAAACAGCTCTCAAATGAGAGCTTATTAATAGAGAGTTCCTTTATTTATCAGAGGGATCTTCATTCTTCACATCTTTTCTTTCTGTCACAATTTTCCTCGTCATTTAAGGCAGTGGTCTGTATAGACAGAGCCTTCTCAGGACCATGAATTTTTGGTGCTACTTTGGCATATGAAATTATGGTTTATTTGTACTACTTCTGTTCTTCTCAGGACAGGACACTAGCTGAATATTTTTAACGGAAATTAGAATCTCAGATTATTAGCTACCCTAATAGCAAGCTTTTGTGTTGCCTTGTCCTCTGTAATTCTATTCAGACAGTTTACAGAAGGATTATGTTGGAATCATCACTGGAGAAGAAAAAATAGAAAAACGAAACATCAGTAATCATTAATAAGAAATTATTCAGGCTCATTAAGGGCAAATTTTGAAACTTAATGTATTTGGACAAGAACTGACTGTAAGTGACTGTAAGTATATCCACAAAGAGGTAGGAATCTGTAGTTTCTACGATTATAGTGGCACAAAGCAGTGTGTATTTCTTAAGACACAGGAATACTGAATAACACAAAGGATCAGACCACTGACAGCCTTATGAAAAGGAGGTTTTTACATATTTGACTACTTCCAGAAATTATGTCCCTTCCTTCAGCAAAATTGGACTCCATGCTGGCTTATGTCCTTTCTATCTCAGCAAATTCTGCTCTTGAGGAGACACTTTATCAGAAAATGTTTTGACATTCTATTATTCTGGAACAGGAGTGAATTATGAAATAAGATGTTCAAATACATCTACACTATTCAGATTTTACAGCTGTTTCTGTTGCTGCTTCATTTAAAAACCCATAGAAGAAAATGCTGACTGAAGTAATGAAAATGAAGTAATTGATCATTAGCCTGTGTTGATCCTGTGTTCAGCAACAGGTCTGCCTCTTTTCCTTCTTTTGAGTGTGCTCTTGTCACAATCTTACAGGATAAAATAAGCCATCTTCTGCAGTAGCTACTTACAGGAGGAAAATCTAACAATACTGCAGGAAAGTGATGTACTGTATGTTACTCAGCCTTGAGAAAAGGAAAATTAAGATTTGAAGGGTTTTGTGCTGAGCAGAGGCAAGAGACTGGTCTTGGTAAAATTGCTAAAAATGCATTATTCTCACCAGGATCTAATAATCAAGGGCCTTTCTAAACAGTCTGTCTCACAGTTATAGATCATGTTTTCAGGCAGTAGAAAATAAAACTTTTTCTGATGGAACTATTGATTAATTTGTGAAAGGAAAGCTATGTCATGAAGTAAGACAAGTGTTTGTTTTACAACTGCTATTAATAAAAAGTCTTAATAGTGGGATGGGTTGGGGGGTATGGGTGTGAATTAAAGGAGAAATACTGAATGGATAAGTTAAATGACATGCCCTGTGATCAAGTGGGGCTAAAAATACCGAGAAAACACAAGCAAGTCCATGGGGAAAGGCAGATGAACCAAACAATAAATATTTTGTACTTGGCCAGTAAAAATGACTGAAATGTTGAATATTAAATGAAACTGGCAAACCAAAAAATTGAATATTTGATTTCATCTCAAAGTGTTTATAAAACCATTCACTGAGGAACTTTGATAAAATTTTATGATGCACAACTATTTTAGTTTTAATTGAATTACATATTTAAGTGAAAAAAAGTCACTGAAAATTTGTCAAGTAGCTCTTTCCCAATTTTAATTTGAAAAATTTCAAATGGGTATAAATGAGTTAAATTTGCTACTACGAACTAATCCTTTGCATCATTCTCATGGAACAACACACTGTTTCTAATTACATTGTTAGAACATGCAACATATTTTATACATTTTATATTTAAATTATGTAATTAATGTCATTTACCTACTCCCTTGATAGTAGCTTTTGACAAATAAGGACAAGTGAGTACTCTGAGCTGGCTGGCTGTAAGAGAGATGTCTGTAGCACAGTGCTGAGTACAAGCCAACATGCTTTTCCTCTCAGCATGGTTTATTAGTTGTGGCTCAGTGCCACTCTCACTGTGGTACAGAGTTGGCTGTGATCTCATGTGGGATGCTGGTATAGCTCCCTGAAAATAACAAATAGATTCAAAGTTTTGGTTGTTTTTTGGTTTTTTTTTTTCCTTCCTTCATCTCCTACGTTTAATAGTTCAGTTATTAATAAAAGCGCTGAGAATTCTGCCAGAAGAGGTAGTAAACATTTTAAAAAACAAATAGCAAGCTTGCATTATGATGCATCATTCAAGTATCTGTCACTAACAATTGTTCAGAGTTAGGGCCATTATTTTAATTTATTGTAAAATCAGAAAACTTCTAGTGCCATATACTTCCTTTAATGCAATTTAATGCAAAACTGTGTCACCGATTGAATTGCACTATGAAAGAGAATTCTCCAATAATAAGAAAGCTCTCTCTGAAGTATTTCAGTATTATGGCTAGTTACTCAGCTAATTTTAGAAGGGGGAAAGAGTAGGGGGAAGGAAATGCTTAGAAAACTTCTGTTCTGTGTTCTGCTTATGAATGGATCAGTGCAGTTCTGAGGATGAAACTGAGCTGGGCCAAGAGTCGAAATGCCAATAATGCTACAATACTGTATGAATTTCTCAATGTAAACTCAAAGAGAAATTTAAAAATTTACTTGTAGACTTCTATGTTGTAATGGCATATGTGGTACAAGTGGAGTCACTGTGCTTCACTGTAAAGATCTGGCCACTGTGGAGTAAAGATCAGCCTAACTGTGAGCTATTCAATAGATGTAACAAAGATAACCTTGGAATGGACATGTTTAGGTATCAGGTGCTCAACTTCAACTTTTTCTTTTTTTTTTTTTTTTTTTTTTTTTTTTTTTTTTTTTTTTTTGTAAAAGGCTTCTCCCACATTTTATTTATTCATTAAAAGTGGTTTTGAGTTCAGTGCGAGTGGATTTTGGACAAATTATTCTATAAGACTTATGAAGGTGAATCAGTAAGGGAGTGTTTCTACTGTCTATTTACTTTTAATTAAGTAAGATGAAAGAGGATATTCAGGTTTTCATACTAAAACATCTGTAATCTAAGCTTCAGAGCACGAGAAGTCTATTTTTTTTTAAAAAGCCATTTATTATAATTATTGTCTGATTTATGAAGCTAGCTAAATGTGCACTGGGTAATCACGTTTCTCGGCTTTGAAGAACACTGCTGAATTTGGAGAACCGTGCCTTCTTAGCAGCTTAAGGTATGGAGGCACTGCAGCAATGAAATGTATCTTGACACTTATCTAGGGTAACATTATGCATCAGTGAGCATTTCAAGTCAGGTGATGTGGCTGGAGGAAATAGGAGCTAAAGCATTGACTGCTGTTGTGGAGGGATAGCATCACTATTTGTCCTGACATGTTTTGGATGAAAATATAGCTGACAATATAATTTATGTTAAAATAACCTAGTAAAATCTACCCATGATATTCTGCTGGAGGGAGGGGAGGGGGAATGTTTGTAAGATACAAAATCTGGAGTTTTCTTTTTGTTTGTAAATGGTCTTTGGTCCACCAGCTTTCTAGATCCACCTTTTATGTTTTAAATAAAAGAGATTCTTCCATTGCTTGACCTGATGGCACCACCCACCTACCTCTAAGCTCTTTGATCACAAAGACAATTCCAAAATAGAATAAAACTTTGTAAAGCAATTATAGTATGGCATTGCCAGCATAATATGATCGTGCAGTTTAACCAGAGGTTAAGGTCCCAAAATATATTGTACTGGCATTATCTGTAGTGGTTTTTTTTAATGAGTTCTTTAAATGTTCTTTCTTAATGCAATGCTGCAGTTTAGCTCAGTTCCTAAATTAGGTATCAGTTAAACTCATTTCAGTATAGACTGGGATTATGTCTGGGCTTTTGTAACTAGCTTTTTTGGTTATTAATGTTACTGTCTAAAGAGTGAGGGTGTTTATTGCTAGTACTGGAAGGAAAAGGCAGGTTTCATAATAATAATTGCTTGTTTGGAGTAAAATAGTAAGTTGTGATTGGGCAAGAAAAATGGCAATTTCTCACAGTGGTTTATCCATAAAGCCCAGCTATCTTTGTACAGAAACCTCATGTATATGTTTTACATATTATTATCCATGAGAATTGTGCATACACTGTGCCGTCCTCACTACCAGATTGCAGATAGACTTGCCCTCACCATTTTGGATTTTCTTTCTGCACCAAGGCTCGGCAAGTACTTGGGAAGTATTAGCAATGTTAGTATTGGTCACCTTAGTCATTTGCCTATTGCTAGTCAGGAATTGCTTTCAATTAATATAATGTGGTTCTATGTGTATAGTCTAAGCAAAATCCATGGTGCTTAATCTTTTCCAATGTGATTCTATGATCATAGTTTACATGGTGGCCATTTCAGATGCCTGGGAACACATCTAAGCTGTCTGTGGTATTGCTGGTAGGATTGCGGTCGAGCATTTTTCAAGGGTGTTCTCCAGATACATGAATTTGATTGTGAGAAAAGGGAGACCAACACAGACACGCTGGCAAATGAAAGATCCCTTTTGCTTTAATTTTTTATTTTTAAACCTCTCTGGGGTTATAATTTCCAAATACACTGATAAATGGCAGAGGCTTCTAGACTAAATTTCTGCTTTGGATAAGATACCCTCCTCCTGTCACATTTGCTATATTTATCTAGACAAATTTAACAGGCCTCCTTGACATGGAATAAGCATGCCAGTGCTCAAGGAAGTTACTTACTTTACAGAAATAGAAGGTCCAGGATTCACCTTACCTGTTTTCACTCCTGTGTTGGGGCAGAAACTGAGGAAGAGATCAAATCTCTGCCTCATCCCTGTTCTTCAGCTCGGGAGTTGATGGAGGCACGTAGAAGTTATGGGGCATGTTATGGTCACTGTCACCCAAAGGAATGTGATAGTCAGTACTGTGGTGTTCTCAGGAACCTTGCAGTCTTGTCTTAAAGTCGTATTTATAGGGGGAGCAATAAAAAGAGAGAAGGGCTCCAGAAGATGGAACCAGAGGGGATTGTTCTATTTAACTATTATTTTTGCTTTTACGAGAGCATCCTACAGAATAGATGGAAGGAGAACTTAGCTGTTAGTGACTTATGAGGTAAATTAAAGCTGCAAGTAAGGAGGACTAAACAGTTGCATTTTGCCAATGGATTATAGATTTATAATTTGCCAATGGATTTATAGATTTGCAAGCTATTTAAAAATTAAAAGTAGAAATTATTTCTGGGACCTGAATGGAACAAAAGGCATAAATGCATTTAATCAAAGCCTTCTTAAATTGTCCAAGATCCACATGTCCCCAACCTCCCATGTTTCTGAATAATGAGAGTCAGGTTGTAATGTGTTGTGACATGAATAGCAGAGACAATGCATCAACTGGTTTTTAAATTCATATAGAAACTTTTGTTGACATTTAAATGATCAGATGCAAAGAAAAAGGAAGTGACAACTACAGAAAACAAAAATGAGTTTTAAAAACCCACAGCCAATAATAGATGAATAACAAAGAAATGTTTTTCTGTATCTTGAGTTTGAACGATACTGATATTTTATAAGCAGCTGTAAAATATGGATGATGATGACTTCAAAAGTAACTGTAAGTTATCTGGAATGGAGATAACTATGTGAGACATGCAATAAAATCTCACTTGCAGCATTGTCAGTAATACTATTTGTCTATTGAAAGTTCCTTCTAGGTACGAAGACAGATCAAATTTGGTGTTTTATTCCTGTGACTCCATTCTGTGTCTAAACAGATCTTTTTTTCCCTTTCACATGCCTCAGCACAGAGCATACACTAAGAAAACTCCCTTTGAGTCAGATTACTATTTTAAACAGAATTTAATTCACCCATTTAGGCCACACAGGGCAATATATGTGTGTGTGTGTGTATATATATATATGCAAACATGCTAATATATGAAGAAAAATGAAAACCAGCAAATTCTACTTCTGAATTTAACTGTCTGGAGAAATTTAGATATAACAAGACTGCCAGTAGTTGTATGCTGGATCATACTCATACTTAATATCTCTCTGAAATGTGGTGGAGCAAAGTGAGGTGTTAGAGCTTCCAGAAGGTGAAGTATTGTGTGAACAAGTTTGTTAGACTTCCTGAATGCTGCTCGTCTCTGAGACTCGTCTTTCATTCTTGTAATTTCAGTATTATAGGATTAAGTTGGGTTTTTTAAGCAAGTTATTTAAAAGTTCTGATGGTTATCCATGAGCCCTGTGATTTAAATTGTAAAGAAAAAATTTGGTCTAGAATCTGGAATGATCAGACCATTCCCACATAATCTCCACATTTTATTCTTTCCAAGTTTGAATCATCCTGCTCTCACCTTAAACTCTTACTGATTTTTTTGGAATGAAGATATTTTCTGGATGTCTTTTTGCCTAATCATAGAAAATACTGTGACTGCACTTTTCAACCTGTGGTCTGCAATTCATTCCAGCCTGTTCTCCAACATAAAGTGTTCCTCTGTTGCTGGTCCCATTACTTGGTTTTACATCTCTCAGTCAAACTTCCTTTCTTTAAAATAAACACTTATTTTTTTTAACCTTGGCATAAATTGGCACGTGGACTTTGTACGTCTAACCATGCTTCATAAGCATGTTCACATGCTCGAATGTCTAAAAATGTAAGAGAAAATATGCACTGAAGTTATTGGAAAGAAAATTATAGTATTGTAGTGGAATGTGAGCAGCATATAAATGGAAAAAGCCTGAGGGGTTCATGGGGAAGTGCCATATATTTAAAATTCATTTCTTGTTGGATATGTCTGTAGGAGAGGTAGACAATGTAAATTTCTACAAAAATTAACTTTATGGTTTCTACTAGTAGTGGGTCAACTTATTCTTGTAGGAAGAATCTTCTTAATATTTGATTCAGATGGTCTCTCTTTTACATTTAGGTAGGAGCAAATAGAGCTCAACTGAAGCGATAGGAGTGTCAGCAAAAATAGCTTTATCTTTCTGCATAGGTTTCTACAAGCTGCTATGGTAATTTACCAGTGAAATCTTTCATTTCCAGGCAGATCGTTGCAATCCTTATCATATCGCCTAAATCCCTTAATTTGCAGTGACTTCCAAGGTAGGCAAAAGGTCACTCTCCAGCACCCAAAAATTTTGCTTTCAGTTGAGGTAGGTGAGGATTTTCTGACAGGCAATTGCCAGCAATATATATGCAAATGCTCTGTATCTCTCCTAGGTATGTACTTGGTGGAAAAAAATGCAAATACATACTTTGCCCTACAATAGTATTTCCTACAGGACAAAATAAGATCAACATATATTATTGTCTTGGCACTTACTATAAATACTTCTTTTTATACAGTATTTTAAAGTCCTCAGTCTACCGACTAAATCTCAACATGGATATTAAATATATATTTCTTTGTCTAAATGGTGAGACTTTTACTGGTTTTGTGATAATGATTTTTGTCTGCTTCTGCATATTTTTTCTCTCAGGAAATTCTGAATCTTGCTCATGTTGTTTAATGAGCTGGCTGGTCAAGCATCTGATGCCCCGGTGGGAACTTTCAAAGTCACTGAACACATTTTTACTTAAATCTAGCTGACATTTCTGTCTGTTTGATTTAATGTATGATTTCCATATTTAGATTACCAATCAGATGGAGCATAGTACAATCATTCCTCTGCACTATAAACACGCATGCATCCTGCACGGAAGTGGGCTCTTTTGCTGTTGGTCCACATGGCAAGAGTTTTTTTAGATTCTGCTGGCATTTGGGAAGATTTTATAAGTCAGTTTTAATTTTAAATAAAATTTTGAATCTCTAATGAAAATCCTAAGTGCAGAATTAGTCTTCAGTACTTTATTCTCAGACCATTTCAGTTGCTACAATCTGGTAAAACTAGTCTTTTACAAATTATGAAGTATTTATTTACCAGTTAAATGCTAAAGCTCTGAACTCACGTGGGCCTGGATAACCACACAGAGGTATTTTAGATTCATCTTGTTTATAACAGTTCCAACTTTCCTCCCCAAAATTAAATCAAGTCAGATTATTTCTGCTAGAAGGGAAGGGTGGCTTCTGGTCCTGTGATTGCCAAATGACCTACATATGACCTCCTCCCTAGTTTCTGACGTATGTTGAGGACAAAGATTCTTGTTCTATTCCAATAATAGACTGTTGAGGTGATAATATTTTCCTGCTGAAAGTGTCTGAAAAATTAGCCTCTTCTGACTTAGTCTTGCTTTTCCTATAGTAAAACTTAAAAAAAGAAAAAAGAAAACAACAAACCAACGTGGAAGGGTGAAAGAGAAAAGTAATGCGGCTTTCCTCCTTAAAAATAATGTTTTCATGTAGTTTGTTGCTTTTCTTGGGGGAAAAAAGAAAGTCTGAAAGCAGCAGAAAATGTGGTGTACTTCTTACCCTTAAAACAGTGATATGGTAGGGAATAAAAAAACTTTTGGGTTCATCCCTTCCCCCTTCTGTTTGGTTTTTTTTGTGTGTGGGCAAGGAATCTTTGGGACATGGTGAAGCAGAAGGAGAATCCTGTAAATTCATGTCTTAATCTCAGAGCAGTTGCTCATGAGAGACATGAACTGACAGAAGGCATGTCTGCAATAATTTGATTTCGGTGATGTTTTTTCATACAGCATGGTTAAGTTGGCCTAAGACTGGGAGAGGAGGGAAGTAAATTTTCAAAGATCTAATTATGGAATCCAATAAAATAATAATAGTAACAGTAACAGGAATAATAATAATAATACCCCAAAAAGAAACAATAAACCTGGGGTGGATCTTCATCACATAATTTTACACTTTGGAGTAAGTAAAGCTGTCCTGGGGATCCTCTTTGGAAGCTGTTGTGCAGGGCTGGTTGCTGGCGAGCAGCCAGCGACAGGAGCTGCAGCCCAGCCCGCTGTAGCTGCCAGTGCTCTGTTGTGTAGGAAGGGAGCCCAGAATAGCAGCTTCTTACTACCTCCCTCAGGGTGCTTTAACAATTTCTCAAAGGTCAGTAGAAACTAGTTATCAATTAAAGGAGCTCTCTGCCTGCTTTTAATGTGTCGTACAGGTACTGGAGAAAAAAAGCTTTCAAATCCTGCTACCTCTTTCTTTGGAATACCTTTTGAGGATATGAGGATCCAAGGCCAGTTGATTTGTTGATATCATGGGAGTCAACATCAAGGTAGTCCAGACGAGTAGGCTAAGAATGCTGACTTGGTCAATTTGCTCTGGCAGGAGAAATATTGTAGCAAGTATTCATTCAGTAACCTGTGATAAAATGAGCATGCCCATCGAATTAGAAATAGCCAGTCTGGCTCCCAGGCATTTGATCTGGTCCCAGGGACAGTCTCCCTTGAATAATCTGCTTAGTTTATAAATCAGTCAAAAGACAGAATATCCTGATGGCAGGTAACAAATATATTTGTGAGATGGATCTGGAAAAAAGATGCCAAGTGAAGGATTTTGAGTTTTGCTTTCATTAAAAGATGAAGGAGAGTTTCATTGGGAGGCTTAGTGACAACTTGATATTGTTTAGACAGTGATCTATCTGAGGAAAGATTAATGTTAATTAAAGTGGTGTTGGAGAAATTCAGCAGATGACAGCAGCCAAGCTGGCTACAAGCTATTTTTAGAAAATTTACTTTATTGCATTCAGTATGACTCATTTATTAAGTTAACGGGTGAATCAAAGCTCAGCTTCATATGGCAGTCCCTTAATGTGGAACTGTACATAAAGATTGTGTTCATATCTTTGGTCAGAATCCAAATGATAAAAGCTGACCTGTATGGATTCAGTCCAAGTGCACAAGTGTCTTGCACAAAATGGAGCTCTGCAATAATACTGCAGTGAGACTGTCAGAACATGGGTATATAGAGGAGCACAGGGAAAAATCAGCCAGAAGTCCAACTTGCACTCTTTGGGAAGTAACACAAATAGCAAACAGGTCAGCTTGTTAAAATAATGTAACAAAGTTGTAATTTATTTCTCTTCTAGTTTTGTCATGAGTTTACTTTTCATTTGGGCTGTGGTTAATTGTTTCTTGCCTCCATTTGAGCACAGTTCTTCCTGGTTTTCAACTTTCCTTAACTTGGATGTAATTTTCTCTCGTCTGTGATGTTCAGCTTTAATTTGTGAAATAGTAAAGCATCCATCTGTTGCAATACAACTGTGTTGGCCTTAGTTCAGTTTATTTCCTGTATTTTGCTAATTTCTTAGGTTGCTATAGAAACCTTGTTGTTCTCCAGAATCCTTTTTGTGAACTTTTGCGAACCCAGTCTAGAAAAATAAAAAAGACACTACATTTCTATTAGTTTTAAAACCTTTAAATCATTAAAATCATTATTATTTCCTGATTATTTTAATGGAATTTCTATATCTTTTCTGATCCTTGCCTCAAAGGCCTTCACCGGTTTAGCCCACTGTAAGATATGCTTTTTCATTATTATTGTGTCAGCTCTTATTTCTACATCTAGGAATAATATAATTTTTCTTTTGCAAAGAGATTAGAGAATTGGGCTGTCTGTATTACATTCAAGGTATGATACAGAGCTGATAAGACTAATGTCTGTCAAAATTTGAATATAAATTCTGGTACATTTGAGCTTATCTCTTCCATATACAAGTGAAACATTAAAGGTAACTAGCATTTAAAATAATTTCACTGTTGAATAGGGTGTCTTGCTATAGTGTGAAAATACTGCAGTTTGGGAGAGAAAGACTTTGCACATTAGGTTTCTCTGGGTGAAGTTTGGGACCATCTTTTCAGTGTACTGGAAGTAGCTGGCTGTGTATTTAGCTTTTCTCTTGGTTAGGTGTATATAATCAGAGAGAAAATGCCATTTCCAGTGGAGGATGCTGGATGTTGAGTCGTTCAAACGGAGAGCAGTATAATAAAATCTGAAAAAAAGTAAAGTATGTGAAAGAGGAAGAGTGACTGCACAAAATTTGTGTCCCTAGTGATCTGAGTTCTGGCCATTCTAACATGTTCCTTGCTACATTATATTTCAGCATACGAAGCCCATTGTAGTTAATGTGTACTCACTCAGGCCAGCTGGTCCTTTGCTCTTCTGATCACAGTTACTTCTTGAAACATTGTGATTAAGAATGGTACTGTAAAATATTCTAAATAAAACAACCTGCAGAGAGAGGTTTTTCACAACAAAGTGAAAAAATATGCCATGTGCAAGCCCTCTGTCATAGTCTGTGTATCATCCTATAGCTGAAATCTCCTGTGTATAATTGTCTGGTCTCTGCTCTTTCAGATGTCAGTAATCAAATCAAGGAATTGCACAATGACAAGCAAGCTTCCTGACAGGCCACAATTGATGGTTGCACTAAAATCTCTTTCAGAGAAACACTTTATATTTCAAGTTTTCTTCAAGCTGGACATATCCATTATTGCATTGATTTTTTCAATTTGCCTTGATTTTACTGGTTTTTCTTAGCAATCATCACAATGGTTTTGTTTTTCTCTGTTACTTGTGTGTGCTCAATGTTGTCCAGTCCCTTACACTTCAGATTTAATTAACTGTTGGAGATTGGTAATAGTGATGTGGCTGTGTTAGCTGCGTCCTCTCAGTGTGTGTGATGCCTTTAAACTTCTGTGAAACTCTCAGACAAACTTTATATATGAAGTGAAATGTCTTTTTTATGTCCTTCACCAGTTAAATCTGGGACTATGATCTACTGTGGTGAATCTCTTTCAGAAGTTATAAGATTGACTGAAATCTAATGTTCTGAAATGAAGAAAGTATAGACTTCCTTAAAAACTTCATTTCGAATCTGAGACATTGGTAAAATTATGTATTAATGTTCTCTAATTCTTTTTCAGCTTCAAATTTGTTACTGTTTATGTTTGTAGACTGGATTTTTAAGATAAAGATGTCAGTGTAGGATTGTAAATGGACTAAGAGATATGTGAGCTGGAGCTATCAGTGAGAGATTGTTTATTTAAACAGTAGCATAATTTTTAATATGTCTTTATCTTTCAAAAATGTGGAATTGTGGTGGCTGACATTTTACTTTTTAAGAGTAGTACCATTTGAGCTGCAACTCGGCAGATTCAGAGTGTGTTAAACTCTTAACACAAAACTGCAGAGCTATTTACATGGTGATACTAATTAATGGTGTAAGCAAGTCAGATGAGTTTACTGAGTCAGTAAAATTTTGATTTTTTTTTTCTGATATTCCAAGAAAGTGCTTAATATTTGTGCCAAAGCTGGCCAATAAAGATGTCTGCCAGGTGGAATTCCATGTTGCTGGAGTGCTGGCAGCAGAGGCTCTGTATTCTCCTTCTGCTGGAGGGTAGAAAGTGATTTTTGGGGTCTCAAAGAAGTACACAGAAGTTTCTTTCTTACAGACCTCATTCCAGTAGCCATAGGACTGGTCAGGTGCAATGCTAATGTGCCATCTGAGCCTTCACTTGTCACCGTTTGATGAAGCAATCTTCATCGTGATGCTAAAGCCAATTCCTTGTAGCTATCCCTAGGAACACCAGTAGAACAAAAGTAATGAAGAATAAAAGCTCACATTTGTACTTGCACTGGCAAAAAGCCTTTCAGTTCTCTCCAAGTTTAAGCTCACTTAATGAATGGCAGCAATGGAAGTTGCAGAGGAAGTGGGAGAGAGCAATTGCTACGCTCTTTGTCCATGATGAATTTGGATGTTGTAATATCTGAGCCCTGTCTCTACCTTGGAAATCACAGCTGATGTTACCTGGACCAGTGAAGGACTTCAGATTTTGATTATGCACACTTCATCCTCTTGAAGGTGTAAAACCTTCAAACTGTTCATTTACAAGAGAAGTATAGAAAGGCAGGGCTTACATGGAAAACCTTAATGTATTTTCTGTGTTATTCTCTCCTTTCCCTTTTCACTTGACTAAGCAATATTTATAATAATTTGAGGATATAAGAAAATACATCTGTGTAGAAATGCTGACAATTGGGAAAAAAAATCCAATAATAGGGAGGTAATTCAAATACACATTTGATAGGTGCCTACTGATTTACAAAAAATAGTTTCTTATGTAACTTCCATTTTTGTAGGATCCAGAAAATGAATAGTATTGCTGTGTAGCAGCCAGCAGGAGGTCATTAGTGCACTTATATTTTCAGGTCTGAATTGTCACTATGGATGAGACTGCTTCATGAAATGAAAGAAGCCATGTCTGCATGTCTCTGGGGAAAATGTAATATTAACCACCATTTATAGTACATGCTGTTCATGCATCTTCAGTATGTGAACTATTCTTTACCAGGACTTTTGCAGGATTTAAAAAAGTAATTTCAGTGAGTTCCATGTAGAACAAAACCCTCTATTTTTTCTGTGTCAATGCCAGCCATTACCTATCACCCACTTTTTATTACCAATCATTAACTGCAGAGATTTTTCAAATGTGGAGGCTCTAGAATCTGTGTGATTTGTGATGTCTGTACATGCACATTTAATTAAAAATATTCAATTTCTAGAATTGTATTTGGATGCATGTCAGACTGTGTAGCAGCATAGTGAAATACTCAGCACAAAGCACATCAGTCTTCAAACACTTAAAGTCATCCATGTGCCTTAGATAATCAACAAGAAATCATAGAATATGATGATTGCCATTAATATAAAAGATACTATCCTGATGATGGTAATTCTGCTTGGCTGACAATTGTTAAGGTGATGTACACTTTGTTTCTAATATTTATGTTAATCACATATGGATTCTTTTTGTTGGAAAAAGAAAGGGCTTTTTTTGCTTTTGATTTGGGACTTACCGGGTTTTACCTCTAAATTGGTAGAAGGAATATTGTGCTTTGGAAGAAGTCATAACACTATTAACATGTTGTGTTTTCTGTTACTGATTTTGAGAACATTTTTCTTCTGATTTCAGGTTGGGTGGGACTATATCTGCATACAAGATAGTGCCAGACGAAATAGAAGAAATCAAGGTACAGTATTACTGCTTTTCAACACTGAATTTCTTTGTTTGGAAACTTACAGAAATGCTACATTAAAAAGCCATGTTATTTCTTGCTTTGAAGTGTAATAAGGGAGTGAGGAAAGTGTCTAAAGTAAAATTATTAGATCCATATTTATGCATCTAGAATAGAATTTTAGTTATTTTTACAAATACAGTTTACCTTCAGCTTAAGCTGACTTCAGCAGGGTTTGTTTGATGCCAGCAACCTGTGTAATTCAGCCTGTTTCTGTTTTGCTACCTGAAGACAGATGGAGGACTATGATGAACACTGAGTTATAGTTTCATAACAAAAAATATATATAGTGTCCTTCTGCTTTTGAGATCAAAAGCACATCCATATTTTCCATGTTGTCTGTCTTAAGAGGATAGTATGAAGTCAAAAAATTGTTATAAGCTCAAAAAATCATTATAAGCTCTTTGATTTTGAGTAGTGATAACAAGAAATACTGAAATTTACCTTCAAAGTAATGTGCATTGTAACAAAACTCACTTTAGCCAAGTCCACTCCTGAAATGTGCTTCAGCAATTTGTGTCAGTTTTGTTTTCAGTGGAGTGAAAGATGGGTACTGGGGGGGTTTTGGCCTGGATCTGATAGCACACTTTGTGTAGCTGATCCTTTATTTGATTGCTAGTAGGTCAGTCTGACATATTGCTCGCTCATTGTGATTGCTTAACACGCTGTGCTGTGTCACATACTCATTTTCAGCTGTGCAAAGAGAATTAAGAATAGTGGCAAAATCTTGTGAAGGGAAATGACTGTATAATATCTGATGTAGACATGACTTCACAGTGTGCAAATGGTGAGAATTTATTCCTCTTCAATTAGTATTAAACTCACTGCAAGCAAGTCACTGCACAGTGATTGCCTGTGTCGGTATCAGTCAAAGTTGTCACACCATCATGATCAAAATTTATTTTTGTCATCTGAGATTCATGGACTCCTCTATCCTGAATTTTATCAAGGGGAGCATGATTTATTGCTGGGTAGGTCCAGTATTCAGACTTTGGTCTTGGAATAAAAGAAAGAAAGAATAGAGAGAAAGAAGGCTTTCAAAATTAAATAGTGGTATTTTCATGATGCTCAGAGAACTGCTCCAAAACGATTTTAAAAAATTACAAAAACCCTAAACCACAATCTTTTTTCTTTAATATAAGAAAACTAATACCATGGATATTTTGTTAATGTTGAGGATGAAGAAAACTGATATTTCTGGTGTCATTGTACTAAACTGAGTTCAGTGAACAAAGAAAAAGTGGATGTTGGGAGATAAGAAATAATTTTACTTTTAGGAACTTACTGCAAGATTAGTAGTCACCTGCTTAGGAGAACTGTTCTGAATTTTCAGCTTTTTCTTATTTAGCTGGTCTTTAAGTACTTGAGATCCTAGGATGGGTTACTCATTAGTCTCAGTTGTGCCAGGATGTAAGTGTGGGGGAAGGATTTCATTGTTCTAAGTCAGAGTTATTTAAAGTGTTGTGGGAAAATCCCTTCCTTTACTTGTTGCTGATAACTGTCCTCTCAGGTAATGGGGTTTTGAGGTTGTATCAGAAATCAGGCCACTTCTCACACCGTAAATACTTGAATTTCTCAAGCTGCAATTCGTGTTATTTATATTAAACAAGGCACTACTGGAAGATGCCAAGACAGACAGATATATATTGGATATCAAAAAGTATTTTTTGATACATATGTATTCTGAATAGCAGCTGGTAAACAGTGAGATGGAGTGTCCTTGCAATAAGTGTAAGGGGAAGTTTTAACATCTGAAAGGCTCTCCTAGCTGATTTGAGTAGACAAAGGAAAGAGGAGAAAATAGAAGGCAAATCAGCTTACTGGAATATTGCTTCTAGAGAGAACAGAATCTTCTTCCATGCACCTTAATTCAGTTATTTTGCCTCACAACTATCTCTCCCTTATTTAAAGATGAAATATTAAGGGAGTTAATTTGACGAAATATGCAGAAATAATAGCTTCACTTTTAAAATCTCATTTAACTTGATTGATTGTTGAATTCTATTTATGTGAGTTGTATTTCCATGTTTTCTAATAGTCCTTAAAAAGTAAACTGCTTTCTTAAATGGCAAAGGAGATACTTCATTAGACAGAGAGCAATAGTTACTATGACAAATAAATAGGTCTCTTAGCATTTGCATGTGTTCTAGAAAAAGTGGTAGATTAACCTCTTTTGCAGCTCAAAATAACTTATGAGGAAGACCAGTGTATTGATTTTGTGAATTCATGTAATTGCATCTTAGGTAGAACACCACTGTAGGCATATGAATGAGGAGTACTTATGGCAGAAGTGATAACATGTACCCTAAATAGTCTCATGCACCACACCAAGGTTAGGAAGGATTGTGTGGAACCAGTCACCACTGCAGTTACACAGCATCTGTATCAGTCTGAAATGAAGTGTCATGAAACCCACCTTCCCTAGATTTTTGTCACAGGTGCTTAGGTTTCCAAAGTGAGAACATTTAACAGGTAGCCTTACCTAGATACCATCACAGGTTTCCCTCCTGAAAACTCTTCTAGAAGGTAGATACGTCTTCTATCACATGATCTTCTACTTCAATAAAAGAAGCTTTCAGAGAATGCATAAGTGGATGTACTACCATCTGCATTCCTGTCATTCCTGTACACCAGTTAGAGCAATGTCACTTAATTTTCAGTACCTGCTGGTTTTAAAATACTTCCAGAACTGATGAAGACAGTAAATATAGAAACTGCAGCACATTTCTGAGAAAGTGTCATTGTTTCAACTTCCTCTAGACTTCTGTTCTCATTAAAATATTCATCCTGTAAGCAAGAAGTTTTTCAAACTAGCAAAAAAACATTGTCAGATTTCAGCCTTGTTCCTCACCCACTGTAATAGTATGTGCCTAGAGGAGAGGTCTTCCAAGACAAATTATTTCATGTACATGGGGCCTGGTGAGCCTAGCAGGTAACACTGGTTTTGATGAACAACATGGAGATTATCTCAAGAATAAAGAGAAATTTATGACTATTGCAGATTAGGGAAAGTTTACGTGATGTGCCTATAGATTTTTGTCAACAGTATCATCTTATGGTTTATAGTACCATGAGACATGGTCTTTTTAATTTCCTCATTCTGCCATTACAAAGGAAATATATTATTTGGTGAAGGGTGGTTGTTATAGAAGAAGACTCAGTGGAAAAGAAAACCACTCATTAACAGATTTCTAAAAAAAATACTTGGTTTGCTAAGATTTGCAAGTCAACAGCAGAAGGGAATTTAATTGTTTTGTGTTGGGTTTTTTATGTGCTTTCATATATACTTTTCATGTAGACATATGCATGCATCTCATCTCAAGACCAGAAATGGATTTTGAAGCAGGTCCTTAATTCGTGAAAGTAATAGGGACAAGAAAGACATTGCCAGAACATTTAATTCCTATGATATTTGTGGCATGAGACAGATATTCCAGTGTAGAGAATAAAGTTAAGTGGTTGCCTCCTGTGGTAGTTAGTTTTAAGAAATCTTGTTAGAAATATTTTGTTAGTGCTGGTTATAAATTGCAAATTTAGATGTAAAGCAGTTCTGGAGCAAGAGTGGAGGGTGAGGGGTTTACTCACCCTTTCACACAGAAACACAATATATGCTCCTCAAGGAATGCTCGTAATTCATCTATAGATACTCTTTAAATTAAAACATAAGTGCATAAAGTATTAAAGGTTGCATTTAGGACTACAGACATTTTTCCCCAAATAATGGTAGGATAGCTCTCTTTTTTTCTTTAGGAGTATGTGTTAACTTAATAGTTTAATATATGAAATTTTTTATACACAGTTGAAACATATTCTTTTCAGATTGTATTCAGTCTTTGAGAAAGTAGACTCCAGTGATAATGATCCAAGAGTAGAAAATGATAAAAACTATGGGGGAGAGCGAAGTAGCCAGAAAGAAGATGGTGAGTCTGTGTCTTCTTAAAAGGTCAGTTGCCCTAGATGACTTTAGGAATTCAAAAAATTTAACTTTTCCACACAGTCATTTTTAGGAACATCTTAGAAACTAAGGAAGTTGATTTCAGTGTCAGTGAGAGGTATTTCAGAGCAAAGCTGTACTCCCTGCCATCACACAGCTTTGATATGATTACAACTAAAATCAGTCTATTCCGAGACTCTCAGAAATCATTTGGTTTGCCGACTTTGTGCCATTATATACCTACATAATGCTGTATCCCAGAATATGGGTTTTTTGCTGATAAGGGTAGCTGATGGAACTCATGCAAACTTTGTGTGCAGCCAAGAGATGCTGGCCTTGAACATTATCAAAGCATTTTCATAATTATGAACATGTGGCAAAAATAAGTAGCAATTTGTCAGCAAGTGCCAGTTTGTAGTCCCATATTGAAAAGAAACACAAAAGGAAGGTAGTCATAACTACTGTGGTGGATAGTCCACAAGAACAGGGTGTGGCTAAAAAGTATTTAGACATCACAAAACTGGTTTTGTGTCTCCATACCGGAGAGTGGGGCAGTATTTGAATATTGCTTGCATCTTCTGCAGAATCAACCTTGCTTTACATGAACAAGGAGGTGTGCTGTCAGCCCAGTTTTACATAGGAGTCTGAGTCCTGGATCTGGTTTACTTCATCACTGCATGGGTATTCACCTGCCAAGTGTATCAGCTCTGGTCAAGGATCTTCACAAAACATTTCTCCAAAGTTTATGATGGGAGGCATCAGAATTTGATGATAATACTCTGATTATTGCTCCTGTATCTGTTTGGATCCAGCACAAATGAAAAGGTTTGCCCACTCAGAATAAGTTTTTTGAAGAGGCTCAAGCTGTTTTGTTTCTTCTAAAACTGATTTTCCTCCTTTTTCTGGAAAGTGCTGTCTGTATTACATTGGGTTCTGACTTTAGGCTTTTGGTGCCAAGCGTGGCTGTGCAAGCCTGACTAGTCCAGGCACAGTCTCGCACCAGTGAAATATGTGTTTCATAAGAATGCCTTTTCTATTGTGGGATTTTTTTTTTCCCAACCTATGAAGCCATTAGTAATTGTAAATATCAGTTTTGACTTTTGGATTGTTTCTGCTCTGATAGGTTTGAGACTGCTTTTGCTTGGAGGTCATGAGTGTTCTCCATGCTGTAACTTTTGCTATCTCAAGTTTCTGTATAGAAACTCCCTAGGGAGAACTCACTGAAGGGGCTTTTCATCTGTTTCTCTCATCTTCCATGGATGATGGATACTCACTGCAATCACAGACTCTCAACCAACAAAAACCACCTTTACAAAAAGAATGTGAAATGAAAGGTGGCTGAAGTGTCTATAAAACTCTGATCTAGGACTGCTGAATGTATCAAAAACATTCCTCTGCTTTCCTGGCAAGGGCATCAAATGCCCAGACACTCTGGATGAAAGAGTATACTCACTAACTTTCCACATGAAAACAGGAATTGTCACTTTTTGTTTTCCTGCTGTCTTCCATCTTATGTTGCATAGGCTTTGTGGCTTCAGAGACTTCATGTCTCTAGAAATGACAGATGAGACTGCCTCACCAAGTTACCTTGCTCTTCCAGGCTGTCTTGAATATAGAAAATGCTGAAGCATTGTTATAAATTCCTGTTCCCTAATGTGAGTAGGATTTGAGTGAATGCATTTTATATTGAATTCTGTAATTTAGTTTTACGAACATACAAAAGTTTATCCTGTGATTTGTATATCATGAAATATTGCCACATGGGGAAGGGAAGCGCAGGAAGACCATGCATCCATTTAAGTTGAAATGCAATGCTAACAAGACAAAATCATTTTAGAAATATTATTATTTACTTTCTAAAGCAAGCAAAATAGTTCTGTAGTTCTTCTGCAAAGAGAGAATAAAAATAGCTGAAAGTCAATTTACAAGACAAATCTATTGTTCATCCTTTAAGCATTTCTGGTTGCCCAGCATTTAAGCTGTTGCCCTTAAGAGGGGACGTTATTGTGTGTCAGATTTTCATTACCACAGACCTGTTTGTCTATTCAGTCTTTCTTAATTAAATATGTTAGAAACAGGATTTGAAATCTCTTGTTGTTTTCCAGCATGAAAAACATCTCTGCCTCTCTCTGTGCCCGTAGTAACCAATTTTGTCTAAATTCCTCCTGGCTTTCTTTCATTTTCCATTTTTGCTAAATACATATCTTTGTGCCAGCCATCACCTGAAACTTACTTGGTTCCTAGGGCATCTTCTGACCAGCTCTAACACAGTCTCTTATGCTTTTCATCTGACCCCTTATACTGGGCAATGTTTTCAGTGCCTTCTGTTCTCACTGGAAAAGTAATTTCTTAAATGAGATGTCACTTAGCATGAATGAGAGGAGAAAACATGCTCAGCTTCATTAAGCAGCAAATAGCTTTTGGCAAGTGTATAAGTAAATCAAGTTTATATAAAAGCCCTAATAATTTTCCACGTGACCTGATACATTAAGTTTTGGTTGGTTTTATTTACCCTGTAAGAATGTATTCTGATGATTCTTAGTTGAGATCTGTGAAGGAAACTTAATGTTATCCTGTGAAAACTGATAATGTCATAAGTAGTTAAGGACTTGACTGAGTTTGAGGGAGATCAATATTATGTTCATTTCTTGTAGTAAATTTATTTCTGAAATATATTCTTTCATTTTATAATTGTCACAATAGGTGAATGCTGGACCTGTATATATAAGAAAAAAGGCCATCAGGATTTTTTTGTTTGCTTTTTTTTTTAAAAACCCCAACCTTCAGATTTTATATGCTGGTTCTTTGTATGTAGGTGAAAAGAGATCAGGAGTGTTGTTTGGGTGGTTTTGGTTAGGATATTTTTTTTTAATAACCCTTGGGTTGTACAGCTATTTACAGGTTGTATCTTAGTGAATTATGAAAATTATTATTTGTAGAGAAATGAAATATTACTGCAAACAAGGACATTAAAATACTAAGTAGTTGGGTGACAAACCATCTGATGAAATTTAGCAGAGATTAATGTTAAATGATGTGTACAGAAGAGGCGAAAAAATCCCCAATTCCAATTTGCATATAAAATAGAAGTCTCTAATTAGACTACTATGATCCAAGAATGAGGGCTGAGCAGTGTGCTAAGGTTGTTTCTATTAGCTCAGTGTTCAGGAGCAACTGAAGAGGCGGAGGCATGGGAGCCATGGGGGTGGACTGAGGAGAAAGGAACCAAGACCAGAACACTGAACCTTTTCTCTTATGCATGAGCCTCTGGTGCCACACCATGTACAATGGCATGTGAAGGGCTGTTGCCTTAATGGCACGGTAGTAATGAAAAAGATTTAGAGTCAGATTATAAAAATAATCTAATTTATAGAAGCACTTTCATGTGAGGAACAGATAAAGAGACTGGGACAGAAATGTTCCCAAGTGGCACGTTTGATTGCATTTCAGCAACATTCTTCCTTATTTATACTGCACTTTTCAAAATTAACTCTCATTCTTAATTTATGCAAATTTTAAGACTGCCTGAAAGCAGGTGCCAAAATTTTTACTATGTGTTTTCTATGGGTTGATAATGCACTGATTGTAAGGAAACAAAAGAAGGAGCACGCACAGCACTGCAGTTGTCTCTCTATCAGAAACGAGTTTAATACCCTGTGTTTTTCTGAAAAAGACTGGCAACTGGTAGACTGCAGATAATTCTGCTAGAATAGGGTAGTTTATTTTGCTTTCATAGTATGTTTTTGGATGATTTTTAAGATTGTGTTTTAATATGTGATTGGAAACCACAGTAGGAAAACACCAAAGCCCACAAAAGCCTCCCTGAGATATGCAAGCTTTTAAACTGTATGAATAGAGTGATGCTTAGTACTTAACTGTGTGATTGCACCTCTTTCTACTTCTCTGATAATTAATTAGGTTTTTGTGGTACCCTATTCCTATTAGTAACCCTGTCATATATAACATCCACTATCTAAAACAGAATATGAAACATGAAATGTTTTTAACACAAAATTGACCAAAAACTTCCTTCAAGGAGACATCATAAGGGAATGGTATAAAAGTATTGACATGTTGAACTGTGGCCAGAGGCATTTTATTTGCCCAAATACTTTCTTTTATCAGTTGTACAAGATTGGTCTAGATGAGATTTTGTGCTGATGATCTGATGTAAAATGAAAAATTAGAAGTGGATTCTATGTTTTATTGAGTATGTTGGGTAAGTGGCTCTTCTCATCTCTGATAATGCACAGAGCTGGAATGTTGGCTTAACTGATGTCCTAAAGGCTTCCAGTAATGGATGTCTTCCAGCAAAATAAAATCATAGCCAAGTGTGTAGAGACAAATTTAAAAATGCCTGCCTTAGCCCTAGCCACCCTGTCCTTGTTGCGAAGAACTGAACATCTGTCTTGAGTCATGTCTGTGTTACCAAGTCACGCAAACCAATAAAATGCATCTATCTATGAAGTAAAGCATGTGGTGCTGGAGATCCAGCATACATCATATGTTCTTTGATATGTTTTATTTCAAACTACTTCTAGTATTATTCTGTGTGCCTGTTAACAGCTGGAGTGGATTACACATGCTGCTGAAGTCCATCTTCCAAATAAGTTTTTTCAGTTTGTCTGAAAGGATTCCAGTTCATATGACCAAAGGCTACTCTGCAATATGAGCCAAAGTCTGTTCAGCAGAGAGGTATTAAAAGTGCTGTTTTGTACTAACAGGCTCTGGTAGATGTGACCCAAGCCTCCAGCCAACACAGCAGGTCAGGTTACAAATGTGAAATTCATAATACACTACTGTTGTTACTAGTGAAAACTAGTGAAACTCTATTGTCTGAGCTAAGTACTTAGAGAGTGCCCAGCCCTTCTGGCAGACTATTCAAAGATAAAAACAAATTATGGTCTAGACCACTGGTCTCCAAGTGGTTTGATCATCTACCTCATCAGTAAAGAGTTTTTGAATGTTTAGCCTCTGGTGATGTATATTCTAATATTTTCTGTGTGTACTACAGTGGATCATAGAACCATTTGGTTGGAAAAGACCTCAAAGATCATCCAGCCCAAACATCAATGCCAGCACTGCCAAGTCCTCTGCTAAACCATGTCCCCAAGTGCCCCATGTATGTGTCTTTTAAATACCTCCAGAGATGGTGATTCCACTGCTTCTCTGGGCAGTCTGCTCCAGTGCTTGATAACCAATCTAAACCTTCCCTGGTGCAACTTGATGTCTTTTTCTCTTGTCCTGTCACTTGTTATCTGAGAGAAGAGACTTGACCCCACCTTGCTACAATCCCCTTTCAGGCAGCTGTAGGAAGCAGTGAGATTCTACCTCAGACTCCTCCAGGCTAAACAACCCAGCTTCCTCAGACATTGGTCTACTCCATATTAAAAATGCTGTACTGCAACAGTTTTAAGGAAGGAAGTCCAGCAGATATGTTATCTGGCTGAAAGAAATTCTTCCCCTGAAGTTTGCTTCTGTATCACGATAAAAAAGCTTTCCCAAGAACTTCCTCTGCTTTTTGTTGGGGTTTTTTTCCAAGATAAAAAGATATTATGTCCGTTAACATTGGTAACAACTATATTTTACCTGCTGTTTAGTTTGTGTGGTCAATAGTTTGTGGAACTATTTATTTTCATGGGTTTTACCTAAGGGAACTAGTAAGTGATGCCACCATGTAAGAAGAGGACAGACACAAGAGCAGAGTGCATCTTGGGTGGAGGCATCAGAGTCCTAAGGAAGTGGGATTGAGATGGACAAATTATCTCAGAGAGCTGTGGTTCCAACAAAAGCCAATTAGTTATGCCATGGTGTGTGTAGGAAACACTGAATAAGTATTTGACTGGACAACAGTAGTGTTATATATTTGGATGCAAGATTATGTGCTTTACCAAACAGAATGTTTCGATATTGCAAGACAAATAATGTAATTTGTTGTGTCTGAAGTCACAATATTTGCTCTTCTGGATTATCTTTGAGCTCACCACAGAAGTGTTTCTTAGCATGAACCTATTTAGGCAAAGAAAACAATTCTTTTCAAATTAAAGACTAATGTAAGATTAAAGTTTGATGTTTTCATTTCCCTTGCAGTTTTGATATGTTCATTTTCTGGATTCCTCCATGATAAAATAGGTAGCATTTTGATATTATTTACTGTAATACTGATTCTGTACTTCTCAGTTATGGTAGGATTTCAGAAATTCTGTGACTTAATTATCCTAAAGGAAAGGTATAAGGGTGGGAATGCCATTGAATCCTCAAAGTTCAGTAAAGGTGGACTGGTTGTATAGTTTCACTTTTAAAAACACATTCTTCTAAACAAGACACAAAAATTTATAGCATTTTTCTAGCAGAAATGATAGTGTTCAATTTCAGCTGCCTCATCATACTGACAAGATGAGGTGGGATCCTAAGACTGCACAGGTAACACGTATACCCCCTTTCAGCATTTCTGCATAGAATGACATTTCTCTTTTCTCTAATTATTTATCACCTGCTTTGTTACTGTTATGCTCTATCAAAATACTCTTGATTTTAAAATACAAATATGGTAACATTTTCTCTGAGTAGCTTCAGTAGCATGATGACATAAACCTCTCTTTTAACAAATAGGCTGATTCCCTATGGAAATTTGCACTCTCCGTTCTGTAATTTTAAAGGGTTCTTCTGTGTTCTTGGTAGTTGAACATAATTTAAGGTGAGTTAGAATTACCTAAGATGTATTACTCTGGAAAATGAAACTGTGTTTCTGAGGATACCTTATGAAGATACGAGCTTAGCATCAAGATGTTTTAAAATTCTTGTCCTTCTTTAACAAAGCATAAAATAGCTCTTTCTGTATTTGGAGTGTGTTCTGTATTTTAATAAGTATATCTAGGGAGTTCTAATGCTACATAAAACAGGCAATGTGTAAGAATAAAGCTGTCATTTGGGACACTGAAGCTAACACTCGAGTTTTACGGACTATCTTGAGGCTCTAAATGACAGCAGACAATTATCGTCAGGCTGTTTTGAAGGAAAGATGACCATGTTTAAAATCAGAGAGCTATAAAGAACTGCTTCACTTTCAAAAGCTCCAAATGCCTCTAAGTAGTGTTACAAAATGTGAATGCTTCTGTTGATCAGAAATCTAAAGGGATTGTTATGTTTTGAAAATGAGAAAAAAAAGGATATTTCTGAAGTAGTATGCTCTCAGTGTAATTAAAGCTTTTGCAAACATTATACCTGCTACAGAGTTGAATTCTGAGATACCCAGCAAAAGAACTAAGAAATCGAGTCTCAGAGATAATGGAAAATTCTGAGTTTTCTAGGGATGAAATATTTTCTGCATACCTGATTATTAAAAGTGCATAGGTCAAAAACATTTTGACCACTTAGCCAGTAGCTGATATACAGGCATGAAGCTTTTTTCATAATGACACAGTTCCCTACATTTGCCATTTTGCTTTAATTCAAACAACTTAGCTACACCTCATGTATTTGGGTACCTAGGCATTTTTACAAAGTGTCATTATAATTAAATGTTTTATATGAAACAACATATAGATTTTAATGTGTATGTGCACATTCAGAATGTTTTGAATTTCAGTATTTTGTTGCACAATTTTAGTATCTTAAACTCCTAAAAATCAATCCTATATTTGGAGAAATAGTATTTTAACAGAATCCTAGTTTTGCATCAGGAAAAACAGCTCATTATGTTGCAGTTCAACTAACACCATGGCAATTTTATAATGTGCAAATTGAAAAAAAAAACCTTTTCCTCACTGGTAGAATAAATAGCTAATTTCAGAGTCGCTTTTGTTGAAAAGCTTTTTAAATTTACTCTGCTGGATCTCTACCAATGAAAAGATTATTGGATATGTTTGAGCACTTATATTGCCTTCTGAGAATGGCTAAAAAATAGGGAGAGAAAACCAAAGGCAATATTCTTGCTGTCCTTATGTGTTTTGAATATATATGAAACATGAAATTAACACATGATCAGCTATTTTCAAATTTTATCCGTTCTTGTGGTTTTAATTAAGAATCTGTTTTGTCAATTCCTGGTAACCCTTTTGGTAAAGACATTTTTTCTTAAGATCCAATCTAACCCCCTGGCACAACTTGAAATGGCTGCCATTCTTCTTATGTAATATTTTTTATTATATGACAGAAATATGTAATTTATTTATTATTTATTCCTTATCACTGGTGAAAAGAGACCAAACCCCACCTCTCCACACCTTCCTTTCAGGTGGATGTAGAGAATAGTGAGGTCTCCCTGAGCCTCCTTTTCTCCAGGCTAAACACTTCCAGCTCCCTCAGCAGCTCCTCATAAAAAATTTGTGCTCCAGACCCTTCACCAACTTCATTGCCTGTCTTTGGATACATCATCAGTAGTCACAGCCTAGTTCTTCAAATTAATACATGGGGCGCAAGTTTTTCTCTGACTGCATGTTTAATGTCACGCTTAAATCACTTCAACATGTAGGTCTCAAAATCAGGAATAAGATGCAATGCATCAAGCCCACTGACAAATGGCAAATTTCTTTTACATATAGGGTGGATAATAGCTTAGTAAGGCAAATTTAAAAAAAAACCCCAAATTTAAAATTGAAACTTTGGTATAAACAGTTAATTTAAAATGGTTTTCTAGATCAGTGGTATTACTCTCATGCAAAACTCCCCATGGAAACCTGATTTTTTGCTCTTTGCCATTATAGATTATCTGTGGAGAACTGAAGGTAACATCCAAAGTACAGAGTTTGCAAAAGAATTAAACATTTTCTTATCAGACCTCAGTCAGACACTGAAATCTATCCAAAGGACAGAGATTACTGATAAATTTTTTGTACAAGTAAGTCAGTGAGAAATTTAATATCTCCCTACAAAAACATCATTATAATAAAAGGAGCCTAAAGGTGTCAAGTCTATTTTCTTTTAGCCTGCAATTATTGCCTGAGCAAAATAGTATTCTCTTGTCAGTACTGTAAATTAGGATGGCCAGATGTTAACTTGCTAGTTAAGACCTTCAACTGAGTATATTTAATTGAAGTGGTAGTCTATTTTCCTGTGCCTCAGGTTTATCATGGGTTGTATTGGGGTTTTTTTCCTAAGGGTCAAAAATACAGGAAATTCTAGTTTCCCAAAATGAAAAAAATTTCATAGATAAGTTGCTATCTGAAAAAAAAAAAGTCTTGTTGCTGTTGGTTTTTAGTGTAGAAAGCTGTATGCTGTTCATTCAAATAAAATATATTTAGTGTAGCCAATGGTCTTATATTTTCTTGCTGATACTTTGGAATTTGGGTGACAGACAAAAATTGCTTAGAGTTTCCTGCTAAATATATCTGCTTTTGGAGCTAGACAGAAGTGAAAGCTGAGACTTAAGGGACTACTGAATGATCTGTGACATTTAGGAAGGAATAGCTATGGTGGCTTGAAAATTAGCTAAATTTTTTCAAATTGATCAGTATGGATGGTTACAGCTGCAAAACCAACATAGTGTGCTTAGATTCATTGGTACAAATGTAAAAGCTCTTGGAAGATTGCTGCTATAGAATTAATGGGTTCCTGATAGGCCTGATATTTAACCACAGATTTATAAGTCTTAGCAGAAGAAAAAAAAAGTCTTTGATTTCTTTTTAATGTTTTCAAATATCATAGTATTAGTGGGCCTGGAGAGAGAACTCTTACAGGACAGAAAAGACTTGAATAGTAATCGCAAGAAAAAAGCAAAGCCCTCTCCAGTAGTTAGAAGTGATGGGTCTTGAAATGAAAAGGGAATTTTATGTGTGTATGTTTTCTGTACTGGGGCAGAAAGCAAGAGAAAGGGAAATGCCAGATTCTTTCTGGATCTCAGCAAGAAAGGCCTGACAGCAAATAGCTGAATGAAATATCTGTTTTCATAAAGCAAAGGAAGAGGAGGAATATAGGTAGCAAATAAATCTTACTCCCTTCAGATGCTGGAAACTGTGTGCTGCATAAGATCAATCTGTGGATGGATTTCGCCACTCATGAGAAATTTTTGCTACTCTTTTAGATAAAGGAAAGCCATGCTGGTGGTGTAATCACCAGTACTGAATTGGAGCTGCCTACAGACTCCTCTATTACAGTGAGGTGGGTCAGTCTGTCCTTTGGCCAAAGAGGTTGGTGCAGCATGACACATTCCTGAAAACCATGCTGAACATAGAGCACAGGGCTGCCTTCTGTAGGAACTTCAAAGGAACTCTAATGTGGATTGCTAATTCCTTCTTGTACTATGGCCTCCTGGTCAGGAGCACTATAATGTAAGAAATGTTATAAACAGAACAGTGTGTGGTCCTTAATTTCCAGAGGGTGTTGCCCAGTTGTTGTTCACAGATGAAATTTATTGCTATCTCCCTCTTCCACTAATGCCACCTACTCTCTCTTACTGAAAATACTATCTGTATGACTGTGCTGTCTGTGTAGGCTCTTCATCACTCTCCAGCACTAAAGTGGCAATTGTCTCTACAAGGGAAAGCAGTAGTCCAGAGCTAACATATACTGCATGCATCAGAATCCCCAAAGTAGGATGTGTGGGAGATGATACAGCTCTTTGAAAGGGGCAATATGCTATTTTTAGTTACTGCAATGAAGCCTTTATTCTAAGTTGCATTGAGCAGTTGACTGTAATGCAATTTGACCTTGCCCAGAAAGGTAAGTTTTGCAATTAAATACCCAAATATCACTTATATAAACATTTTCATGTAACAGACCATATGTTAGAATAATGGTATATAAAGCAGGTGATACACAGTTGAAAAGACTCATTATTTCTTATGCAACTCTTCTTTGAACTATATAAATAACTCTGGATTCTGGTAAAGGTTACCGTGTATGTCTTCTTAAATCTTTAAAATAACAAACAAGTACTTCTAGTCCAGAGGGCTTTCCATGAGTTCCAGAAATTACCTCTAGAAATTACTCATACTTTAGCAAGGGGAGGTTCTGATCAGTGGCACAGGGTCTGGTTGGAGGCCTGTCATTAGTAAAGTCTTCGGAGATTCAATATTGGGCTCAGTATTCATTAACTTACTCATCAATTACTTGAATGAAGGGCAGATCCCTCCCCAGCAAGGTCACTGATGGCACAAAGCTGGGAGGAGTGGCTGATACCCCAGAGGCTGTGCAGCCCTGCAGAAGGCCCTCAACAGGCTGGAGAGATGGGCAGAGAGGAACTGCCTGAGATTCACCAAAGGCAAGTGCAGGGTCCTGCACCTGGGCAGGAATGACCCCATGGACCAGCACAGGCTGGGGGCTGAGCTGCTGGGAAGCAGCTCTGTGGAGCAGGACCTGGGGGTCCTGGTGGGCAACAAAGTGTCCCTGAGCCAGCAGTGTGTCCTTGTGGCCAAGAAGGCCAATGGGATCCTGGGCTGCTTTAGGAAGGGCATGGCCAGCAGGTCAAGGGAGGTGATCCTGGCCCTCTACTCAGCCCTGGTGAGCCTGACCTGGAGTGCTGTGTCCAGTTCTGGGCTCCTCAGGACAAGAGAGACAGGGAGCTCCTGGAGCAGGTCCAGTGAAGGGCTCTGAAGATGATGAGGGGACTGGAACATCCCTCTTAGAAGGAACGGCTGAGGGACCTGGGCCTGTTCAGCCTTGAGAGGAGGCAGCTGCAAGGGGGACCTCATCAATGTCTGTCAGTGTCTGAAGGGAGGGTGTCAGAGGATGGAGTCTCGTATGGAAATGGTGCCAAGCATTTGTAAGAAGAAAGCATTCTATGCTTGTCTCATTCTGTTACTAACGATTAGTTTTTCTTTTATAATTTAATCAGTAAAGTTTGGCATATGTCTTTAGACAAACAAGAGATGACAAGATCCTTTCCAACTCTTTCCATGTATTTTTTTGAACTTTCTGCATGTCTTAGTTCACCTTTATGGATTTGTTGATATTATGAGACTGGGTTGAGCTAGATTTGTTCTGTGAAGCATGTGCTGTATTAAGCTTCTGTTTGCTCCATATACAGCAACTTTATCAAACTAGGAAGACTTCTTACAAAGTTGTCTCCAGTTTAGTTGGCTCAGAAAAATATGCATTTTATTTTATATGCATATAGTCTTTATCATATAACAAAGTGATAACATATCTTTCTTTGTAGCACAAAATAGTTTTCAGAATTTAGGCCCTTACAAACAATGGGCATTAGAATACAAATAATTTTTTCACAAGTGCTGTAGGTTGTTTGAAATTCTGTATATTATTTTGCCTAAGAGGTTTCCAACAACATAAAGGCATGTTTAAACAACCTTAGTACCCTGGCAGATTTTAGTTTGATTTATGCCAGCTGTAGAAACAGTTGGAAGGTGATTTTGAAATCTCTTTAGTATTCTGAATGGTTTTATTGGCACCTGATTCTAAATAATTTTCTTGTTAGGAGGTATCGAGAAAAAAATCAGCGTTTTTTAAAAATGTTCCAGAAGAGGAATTACCTAAAAGTTTTAGCTCTTAGGGAAAGAAGTCTTTTTGATATGAATTGTTCTGCATTAGTTTTCTCCTGAGTATAAAAGTTGAAATCTTTGATTGCAGTGGATTGGCTGATGCTAAGACACCTCTGCAAGCTGCAATGGAAGCAGATGATGGCTCATCAAATTCTATGGTAACAGCTTTCACCCAGTATTATGTAATAGCTATAATCCTTTGGGCCTATAAGAGAGATTCTGCATGGACTGAATTGTGAATATGTCTTTCCTTTGAGGGGAATGGCCTTTCCAGTTCAGTAATTGTCACTCTTGGAAGTTTGGTTCAGTCTTATAAGTACAAAAAGGTTCTTTCTCTACATTTTAGTCTTTGGATGCTTATACTCACTTAGAAATAAGCAATAACATAATCAGCAAGGCAGCCTATTACTAGTTCATTCTATTATTCTTTTATTGTGCTCTGTCTTTATTAAAAAAAAAACAAAAACAAAACAAAACAAAAAAAACCACAACCAGGGCACATAGTGAAAAATCTTTTTTTATGTAATGATCATAGTTACTCATTTTTCATTGCCTTCAACAGCTGTTAACATGTTTTTTGCATTAATAGCCATCAATTAATTTCAGTTGATTTTTATACTTTCCTTATCACTTTCAAGAATCATTTTCAGGGTCTCCAGGATTACTCCTTCTCAACAGAAAATGGAGACATGCAGACAATATAATCAGATCCAGAATACTCCAGTCTTCTTTCTTTTGTTGCATATACCTTTCTCTTTCTTGTTTGTGTATCCCTATCACAAGAATATATCAGAGCAGGATGTCCACATCTTCCTTATATTTAGAGAAGTAAAGGACAGGTTTTGAATGAGGGGTCTTCTTTACTGATGTTTTATTATTTTCTGGAAGCTAAATCTAACATTGATTCCTTCGCCTGGGAGGTCATTTGCCATCTAAAATTGACACTATCACAGATCACAGTAAGATCATAGCTTTAGTTGTTAGGCCACATGGCCTGTACATGCACTGGTTGACTGAAAACATCTTATGCACGGTAATCAGATGTTAGAGAATTAATATAGGTGATGGTCATCTTAAAATCTCTCAGATGGTAGCAGGATCCACTACAAATATGTGGAGATGTCAGCTAGGATGGCTTCTTTATTGCACAAGAGGAGCATTTTTAGGATATTCTGTGATTCTAATAAAAGTTACCGGGCAATATCAGAGTACTGTTCTGGATCCATACACTGATGCTCGGAACAATGATTTTTTTCTTTT